>JBCFYV010002819.1:0-34783 GCA_039000515.1 Timema cristinae | reverse complement strand
AAATTGTCAATTTAAATCCTAAAAATTTTTTACCAAAAAGTTTTTATTTCTTAATTTGAATAAAAAACATAAGTCTTAAGAGTTTTTCCCTCTTTTCCCCAATTTAAAGTTTGAAGTTAATTAGAAAACGTCAAAAGTATTCACCATTAAAAATCCTAATAGGTCTTTGTCAAACTTTGGCCCCATTTCGGGGTTCTAAAGGGCCCCCTTCAGAAGCCAAGTAGTTTTAAAGTGAGAAATTTTATTTAAACACTTTACTTCCAGAAATTACCCATAAAGACAGCACATTTAGCAAATTTTTTAAAAATAAAACTGTCAAAGGTTTTTAAATTATAAAATTGTTTGGACTATAAAGGGGAAATAAAAACTACAATGCATTACAGTAAATATTAAATAAAATACTCCACAATTTAATTTTATTAATGTCTAACCTTTCTCAACTCTATTAAATCACACATTTCTGTTTTTGGCTTGACATCCCTATTTTTTTTTTTTCGACACTAGCAAGATAAAAAAATCATCTTTTCATTTGGTCGCGGTAAGATAAAGAGAAAAATCATTGTGACCTTAAATGTGGTTGGGGGGAAAACAAAATTGGGGGAGGTTTGGATTACTGCGTTTTAAAAGGGAAACTAGTGTGGGTTTGGGCTTTAAAGCAAGACCGTGCTGTATTAACTGTAATTTTTTTTTTTTTGCCCATGGGTGATTGAAAAAAAATGAATTGCAAAATGAGTGAATGTCAAATTAACCTACTTGGCTTTTAACTGGTCAACAAAGGGGAATTTTTAAAACATTTTTTTTTTACATCTTTACCTAGGCTTTATTATAGTTTATATTTTAAATAAAAAATTTCCAGGCTGAAAAAAAGGGCAATGTCTTAAAAGGGGGAAAAAAAAGAATTACGAAGATTACAGTGTTTTGGGGCTGGGCCAAAAATGTCGGGTTTTTCCCAAATATCAAAATTTCAAAAATCCCCCGGGAAAAAAAAGCCAAAGAGGAGGACCCCCCAAAACTAGTTTGGTCACTGATCCGGTAAGTATTTTTGAAAAACTTATTTTTTTTAAACCCAAAAAAAAATTTTTCTAAAAAAATACATAATATTTTTTAAATTTATATGTTAAACTAATGAAATTATTCAGACACATGTGTTTCTTTTGTTGAATATCTACAAAACAACTAGCAAAAATTTGTATTTTGTACTTTTTATTGAATATAATATTTTTCTTTTTTCAGACCTCTCATGACCCCCTGAACCTCACAAAAGTTATTTTGCAATGCCACCTTTATGTTTGTTACTTGGCCTAAAGCCATAACTATTTTTTTTTCAGATCATGCTAAAACTCGATATCCAAATTTTTTGTAAGGTTTCCTAGAGGAGATTTTTGTATTATATATCAAACCTTAAAATTAAGGGCAGGGATCAGCAATAGGTTGATCTCGCAACAATTTTCAGCCGATCACGTAGGAAAACGGCTTTACTAAACCACGGTGGAAGCCTGGCATTCCATTAAACATAAATGGTATTGTATATCAATACCGTCCATTTGTTTACTCATTTTGTTGCTAATCAATTATTGCCATACTGGTTTTAGCATTCTCTTTCTATTTTCATCTTTCGTAAATAGTAAATTTCTTACATGGTGCCATAGAAGTTACATCATAGTTTCTGATCTATATCTATCTCAAATCTATATCTATATCAATTTTAAGGGCAAGGAGCAAGAAGGTCCTTGCGATGGGTGCGTTGTGCCATTTATTTTATTAAGCTATTTGTGTTTTTGACTTTCAACTTATTCAATTCTATACAGTAGTGCCCCGCTTTACGGCGTTCCACTAATACGTCGGTTTTAAATTATAAACAAGTTCACTATGTTCATCGCTTGTCTTCCTCTTCTGGTGTTTTCTGGCATGATGCACATAGTGAATTGCTTTGGCCCCCAATTTATGTTGCTAGTTCAGTCTTTTTACAGAAGTCATGGGCACTATCAAATGATGTTAATAATCGTTAATCTAATGATTAAAACTATTGGATAATCATTTGATTGTTTTCAATTGTTTTCAATTGACTATGTTTGTATAATTTTTTTGGCCTAGCATTATTGCACACTTTATATAGGATAGTGTATGCATGTTATCTGGATTTCAGATACATTTGAAAGATAAAAAAGGCTTTATTCCACTTTACAGCGATATCTTCTTTACAGCGATATCTTCTTTACAGTGATATCTTCTTTACAGCAGGGCTCTGAAACCTAGCCTGCTGTATGAGTGGGGCCCTACTTTACAAGCATAATTATATTTTTACATTTAAATCTACTCTCAACAATAGTCACTTGTTTTCCAGACGCAGCACGTCTAGTTATGCAGATACCATGTTCACAACAGTCGCAAATCATACAAGTTAATATCTTGGAGTGTGCTATTAGAAAAAAACAGAACCACTCATGGATCTCATTGGCTATTCTGACACCTTAGCTTAATCGTAGCATGTCTGCCTACTGAGCTAAGGGTCCCAGGTTGGATTCCTGGCATGGTCGAAAATTTGGGTTTACCCTTTCACATTTCACATTGATAAATTAACGGCCAGAGACTGCTGTTGTGCTAGTCGTCCTAAGATAGATTTTAAGGCATATGAAGCTACTACAGGCCTAACCCGCTGATAGTGGAAAATATATGACTTGAATACAAATTTGACCAAGCCTCAGGCTGGAAACAGTCATGGATGTAAATTAAAAGATATCAGTGGCTCAACAAATATGGTCTAAGTTGATATGTTGCAAGTGATAAAATTTTTGAGACAGTTCTCTGATTTATTGCGATACTTTAATGAAATTTAAATTTTAACTCTTTCCTCAGTGTGGGCGCCTATGGTTGCCCAAACATTTCCTGGTGTGGCTATTAATCGACGTTTCATTACAACAATAAATTGTAATGCCATCTATCAATGAACCACTGACATTTTAACCCATCTGAATACTTTATATTGAAGCTGATAGATGGAGCCACCAGTTCAATGCTTTACTATGGCCATGAATAAATCAACAAATGAAAAAAATATATGAATACCAAAAATATTTGTCAGGTAAGAATGGCATCTCAAGAAATCGTAATTTCGAGAGATGTTATTCTTTCAGATTTATTTGCTGATATTGACAGTGAAAATGAATACATATGCATACCTTACTTAAACATTGAAATAAATGATCCAGATATATTTTATAATGATTTGCGACTGTTGTGAACATGGTATCTGCTCCAACAAATGGACACACAAGTAATTTATGAACAAATTCAGATTTACAAACCAATATTTTCAGTTTAACAGCTAGAACAGGACTGAACTTTGTTCAGAACGAAATGAGCCATTTTAATTACTAAAGTATTTTATAACTGACGAATTAGTCGTCTTGTGAAAGAAACTAACAAATAATTGCAAAACAAGGATTTAATAGTGACAGTAGTTCTAATATTTGTATCGAGAGCATTCCAGGAATGAGCTACAGCAACAGTAAGAGAGAGAGAGAGAGAGAATATAAGTTATATTTGTGAAGAGAGCTAGAGAGTGTGTGGGTACCAAGATTATGATGAGCATGTAGAGGGACTATTCGTGAGGAGAGGTATTGAGGATATCCTGGTAGCAATATTTTCTCTATCAGTACAAGAGTATGTAGATGCCGTCCATAAGGCCGTAGCCAGTCAGGTTTGTTATAATATGTAGAGATATGGTCACGTTCACCCTCCCCCCCTCCGAAATTTAATGAACAAAATATATATGGCTTTATTTATGGCTCAAACAATATCAAAATCAAGGCACAAGTACAAATTAAGGGGCTGTGTTGCCATAAAAAAACACTTCAGATAGCTTCTATCATCATTTAGAATCTTTCTTGCTTCTGGAAATTGAGTGTGCACCCCCCCCTCTCCCCCCCTCCCAAGCAACTATTGGCTGGCTATACGGCCTTGCACACGTGTTTAGAAGTTTGTGTAGTTTACTAGCGAGTTCAACAGTCATGTCATTGTCAACTATATCACAGTAGTCAAAGTGAGGAAGTATTAGAGATTGAATGAGTGAATTTTTAAGAGCAGCAGGAAAAAGTTCTAATATGACGATAACTTAGCAACTAAAATTTCTTGATTACTATATTGAAAGCTTCACTGGAATTTAAGAGTGTTAGTAATACTAATGGTCTGTTGTCTAGTGCCAGTCTAATGTCGTCTGTGACATTAATTAGTGATGTGGCTCTGGTTGGTGTGGTTCAAATCCAGACTGATATTTGTCTGGTAGATTGTTGGCAGTTCGGTATTCATATTTGACTATGTACTATGTATTCTAAGGTTTTGTGTAAAGCTGGAAGGATACCTATTGGTCTTTAGTCCTTTACTGTACGTGGAGAAGCAATTTTCCCAATGGGTATAACAAAAGCAGTTATCTAAGCAGTAGGAAAAAGTCCAGTTTGTAGAGCGATATTAAAAAATCTGTGATACGTTCAGGTTGATGATGAATTTATGTTAGATAGAATGTAATAGGAATTTTGTCTGTGCCCTTAGCTAGTAATGTTATTATTTTATTTGCATTAAATACCTCAGAGGGTGCTATAAGCTTCAAACAAAAATGACTGTGTCTTGTGTGCTTGAATAAAACATTATTTATAGTGTGTTATTTAATCTTAATTCTCATTTAAGGTTAGAAACAAATTTCTCTGAGGAAAATTGGTAAAATTTCCAAGTTTTTATATTTCATCGACAATTTATTACACCCAGTTTGCTGTGAAGACAAACTATATAAACTCGGCCTTAACTTGATAGTTATGTTGTTAATATTGTTCATTCTATATGTAATAAAAATCCATTAATACTTGCTTTATTTTAATTACAAAAAGTTAATTGCATGAGATTGTGTTTTGGAAAGAATATAGAAAAATGGCTGCCAAGCCTGCGCAGATAGCTATATAAACGCACACTAGGAAATAGGTTGGTAAGAAAACTAAAGTAGTCACTATTATGTAAACCTGAGAAGGAATTAGTAATACACCAATTCATTATTATTATTATTATTATTATAAGTACTTTTTGTTTTTAGCTTGCAAAATATATATGCAACATATGTAGTCGAGGTGATGTAGAGGAATCTATGTTGCTTTGTGATGGTTGTGATGACAGCTACCACACTTTCTGCTTAATGCCGCCTCTTTCAGAAATACCAAAAGGTTAGTTTACTGTTTCAATATAAGTACTATTTTATGAGGTTGCATTTGAATATCTCCCACTGAGCTATCCAAGATTTGTCCTTTGGTCAGAGTCATTCTTCAATCATATCTTAAGGCAGAGTTTATGATGGGCGTTTGAAAATCATTGCGTACTATATGCTATCATTGATACCACAACCACTAGCGACTCGGGAGTGGCTTACTGTTGCTGTCAGTACTATACAATGACAAGCATTAACTTTATACATTTTATTCACTTTCGCGTACAATTGTACAATGTACACTTCCAAAGCTTTAAAAAATGTGTTTAAAATACACAAATGTTAAGAAAGCAAACCGATTGATTAAACTTGGGATTAGACCACCAGAATCTACCCCATTTCATTTCTTACCTTCATATATTTTACCAAATTTCACTGATGTACTCTAAAGTGTCCAAACCTGAACATGCGAATATTTAATTGTCTTCTTAATTTATACATTATATACGCTTAAACTTAACTAGCTCAGCATTGGATTTTATCTACATTTAATTGTAAGTTAATAACTAACCTTTTGGTTCAAGGGGATTGGCGATGCCCAAAATGTGTTGCACAAGAAGTGAGTAAGCCGATGGAAGCATTTGGGTTTGAGCAAGCTCAACGAGAATATACTCTACAGCAGTTTGGAGAAATGGCGGACCAATTTAAATCTGAATACTTTAATATGCCAGTCAATGTGAGTAGTTAGAAGGAACTCTGCGAATACATTGATTTTGAGCTTCAAACCAAGTTTTAAATAGAGCCCGGGCTTGAAAAATCTCAAAGCTTGCCATTATGAGCTCTTTAAAAGGGTTATTTTTTAATTGTTTACTCTTCACTCGACTTTATGGGATGTGTTTTATGCTGATAAAGTTTAAGGACTTTGTGTTGGAGTGGGGGGAGAGGGAAGAAGAACTTAATAAAGATTGTATCGTGCAGCAGATGACCATTGAAATGTCGAGTTAACTGGTTTTGTTGATCAAAGGAGGAAAGTAAAGAAAGTATGAGGCTTAGGTATTTCTTCTTTAGGAATTTTAGAACACAAATAGCTTGGTGAAACATGTTATTAATTACATCTTGATGCAAAAGTGTTCTCTGTACATCTTAAAAATCATTAATGCTCTAATTTGTCTCTCTTGTAATAAACCTGCACCAAGTCAACAGCTGCACTTCAGAGCTTCACATCCATTCATATTCTAGTGAAAGCTTTTTAAACTTTCCTAAGGAACAATAAATGAATCATAATTCATTTTTCAGTTACTATCACAGTATATTTAAAATTTAATACTTTAATTAATTATTATGGCCTAATGTTTTAATTATTTAAAAATAAGAAATTTTAGATTTTAAAACTTTTATTAATATCTATTAGTCATTTAATTTTTAAAAAAAAGTAATTTTAACACACATTTATTTTTTATTTACATATTAAGTTTTAAAATTATATATCTATTTAACCTAAGTTCAACTTGGTTTAATACTTGAATCAAAAAACTTGAGCTCGCAGACCCCTAATTTTAACAGTAGTCTTTTTGCCTTTTTGTATACTGATTGCAATTTTGTAGATTCTAACACCAAGTAGGTAGGGCAATGCCTTAGTGATAGTTTCAATGAATGTTTATCCTTTTTATCTGATGTAATCTATCAATCTACCTTTTTTTTAAATTACAATTTTTTATTTATTGTAATCTACTATTTACTAGAATATTTTCCCAGAGATTGTTTGGATATTTTAAGCTATATTATATTTTATTCATGCTTCTTATTGTAATTTGTATTTTGGCCTTAAAGATTTCAGGGCAGATATGCACAACAAGTGGTAAGAATATCTCTTCATTAAGCTTTATCATATAGCTGCAGGTCAGACTTTAGCACTGCTGCAGGAGGCTATGGTTCATTTCAACAAAAAATAATTGTCTCCGTTTCACACATGGTTTAACTATAATAGCTGATACAATGCTTAGGAAATGACAACAAGTTTTGAGTAATATTACAACAAATACAGTTTGGTGTCCACATGCTCTTAAGGCATGACCCTCACAATATACAAGACTGCTGATGACATGGCGATTAGGATTCGAATCCTGGTCAGGTGGTCTGAGGTTTGTTTTCCTTAAACGGTTTTCCACTCTTCCTCCATACAAATGTAGATACACTTCCTTTAAATTCACCCTTCCTCATCCCCAACTCATTAGTGAAATTAATACATATTTGTATGACCTAACAGGTAGTAATATCATAATCATTATCAACAACTGTTTCCAACCTAAGGCCGAGTCAATTTAGTAAAATGCCTCCTTCTTCCTCTATACTTTCACTACTCTTCCTCCTTTAATTGCTTCCATTCTTCTCCTCTCACTTGCACAATTTCTGTTATATGCTCCTTACAAACGTCATTCCCATGGTCTCTACTTTCTTAGTCTCTCTTACGTTAAATGTCCATGTTTCTGCTGCATATATGACAATAGATACGGTACTTCCTTACACTTGAAAGGCCCTCTATTCTCCATAGCATGTCTCACATCTATAAAACAACTCTCCTTGCGGTCCTCTTTTATTAAATCCTCTCTACTCATCACCATTGATTATGAGATGTGTTAGTAGCCAGATGACAAATTTATAAAAATTCTTATCTGAATAGTATATTAAACTAAACACCATGTATGTTAGATTTAAATTTAATATTTTTGAACTTTGTCGTTTCTCAATTTTTTTCATGGAACACCTAATCACATCTTGGGGAACACAGTGTTAGGCCAAACATAGTTTAGGAAATAATGATCTACTTTATAATATGGGGAGGTATTAAATGTGTGAACTTCAGCGTTTCTTTGTAGCAAAAGAATTGAATTCTATTTTTGTTGCATACCCAACTAAAATGATCAATATTAGTCACTCTTTTTGATGTCAGAAACTGTTGATAATATTTAAAAATAAAAATCAATATAATCCATATTATATATTCATATTATTACAAAGAAATAGACCTATAAATAGCCTCCAGTTATATACTCTCGAAAACAATAATTTTGGTTTTCACATCGTTCCAGTTTTATTTTGTATGAAACTAAATTTATTATTGTGTGGGAATAGTGATCAAACCATTACAACTAGGGTAAAATTTAAAAATATAAATATTCCACAATGTTATCATCTATTGATAATATTCCTCGAAATACATAAGTTAATATTTCACGCAAGCAACTATTATTAGGTATTTGAATTTTGCTGATAAGAGTCTCTTACGTTAGATGGTGCCTGAGAAATTAGTGGAAAAAGAGTTTTGGCGTATAGTTTCTTCCATTGATGAAGATGTTACTGTTGAGTATGGGGCAGACTTGCACACCATAGAACACGGCTCTGGTTTCCCAACAAAATCCAAGCAATACAAACATCCAATAGATCAGGTATGTTAGTATGTATGTTTTTCTTATGTTGTCTCGGTATATATGTCAATTTCTAATAAATCTTCAATTCAAACCTACCCTCTTTAAGTAAGGTTTACCTTTTATACTCTTTGTTGAGTTGTTGTTAAAACTTATAATCATTCTCCACCGAAATTAACATTGTGTTATAGTTACATTTAAGGAATAATGGTTTCAAATAAATGTATTGCTATGTTGTGTAAGGTGGTCTAGGGGTAAGGTGTCAGACATCTGTGCTGGGGGTCCGGGGTTCAACCCTCGGTCCCGGCACAGATTTATCTGATTGCCAAACCCTTCCTTCACCTCTGACAAGATGTGTATTAATCACAACTTGTGAATGTGTGGAATGCCAGGCCTGCACCGTGGTTCGGATTCCACATTAAACTGTAGGTCCTCCATTTCATCCCACAATCACCCTACCATTACACATTAGCGTAAGTGCATATAACCTGAATGGGTAGTAAGATGCGGTGCTAATAATAATAATAATAATAATAATAATAATAATAATAATACTGTTGTGTATTGTAAATTAACATTCTCCTTTCTTAATTATCAAATACGCATTATATTGTTTTGTTTATCCTAGTAATGTTAATGTTTGTTTTTTATGCTAGATAAAAGTGTTGTTTAAAAAATAAAACCAACAGGTTATGGGCCCAGGGGGCTTTAACAATGTTTATGTTGCATATTAAAATAAATTATCTGTGTGTTTAAAGTTATAGGATGATCAGAAGTGAGATAACATAAAACACGTTTTTGACGCCTGAAATCAGTGGATTTTTCAAGAAATCAAGATGGCATCCGGAATTTCAATGCACATCGAAAAACTAGGAAAAGACAATTATGACACATGGAGACAACAAACAGAAGCAATCCTTATATAGAATGACCACTTGGAATACATGGATTGAACTATTCTCAAGCCGGCAACAAAGGAGGGTGTCAAGGCGGCAACCATTGCTGCGAATGTCTCACTCACAGCCGCGTGGGACAAAGCCGATCATAAAGCTAAAGCAGACTTTGTCTTGGCTGTGAATACTGCAGAGCTTTGTCAAATAAGACATTGTAAAACATCCCATGAGGTGTGGCAAAAACTAGAACTAGTTTATCAGTCAAAGGGGCCTGTTAAAAAAGGAAAGCGACAACTAAAACAGCTTTTGTTCACAAAAATGCATGCGGGGGAAAACATGGTGGATGACTTTACAAACTTTCTTAACACAGTTGATAAACTCAGCGAAATTGATATTTGCATCTCTGAAGAGTTATTAACTATAGTGTTAACCGTATAATGTGCCAGATAAGTAGTTTTTCGGAACTCGCGCCAACTGTAAATCAGAATGTTATTTTAGTGGATGACAGCACGACCGACATAAAGGAAATTAGAACCGCAGTAATGAATGTTTTAGATAGAAAAGTCCAATTAGTAAATTTGCGACTAGAAAACACACTTTTTGTACCCGCACTTAAGATTTTTTTTTTAACCATTTAGAAGAGATCAAAGCATCATAGAAGGGATGCATATCGCGGGTATAAAAAGAAATCATACAGTAGCAGAAACCCTAGAACAGAATGGCAAAGCCGAGCAAATAAATCTCACACTGGTGGAGACAGCATGTTGTTGGATTCCGGCTTGCCCAAAGGTTTTTAGGCTGGATGTCCTGATGTCAGTGATAATAACCTCCAATCGAAGAATTCAAGTGAGTTTTGTTTTCAGAAATCCCATGCTAAGACTTCACAGTGATAAAGAATAAGAGGAGGCCTGGTTGACCTAAATTGATTTAAACTGGTGAGCTGGGAAGACCAGTAAAATCATTTAATTTTGTAGTGAAAAATCCTGAAAGTGCGAGCTTGAGCAGAATGGCAGAAAGCGATGGAAACTGAGTTTAATGCTTTGACACAAAGCAAGGCCTGGACATTGATGCCACGCCCTAAAAATAAATTGTCATTTGCTGTCAGCGGACATGCAAGACACAGTGTAATCGAGTGTAAAGTAGAACGCCACAAAGCTAGATTGGTAATGAAGGGCTACACTCAACATCCTGAGATCGACTTCTATGAAACTTTCTCACCAGTTAGCTCAGAGTTGGGCATTACTTTGTACCAGCTTAATGTTGTGATGGCCTACATAAATGGAGATCTTGATGAGTGGATCTATATTGAGCAGGTGGACGGTTTCAGTACTCCTGGAATGGATCATCTAGTTTGTTTGCTTGAAAAGTCTAGCTCTGGACTAAAACAGGTCGTCAATGGTTTAAAAAAAAATTCACAAAAGACTAAAGACCTTTGGGCTAAAACAATTAAATGGTGACAATTGTGTATACTGTGTGAATGATGTTTGTGTGACTGATAGTTGTCTTTGTAGATGATTTAATCATCACGACAAACAGCAAAGAAGCTTACACAAGATTGAGAGATGATTTATCTCCAAACTTCCAGAGAAAGGACTTAGGAAAACTACACTACTGTCTTGGAATTGAATCCAAACAAGATGAGACTTCAAAGTTGGTCACTATGTTACGGAGATCCTACATAGATGATGTTCTCAAAGAATTTGGTACTCAAGACTGCAAGCCAGTGAACATTCCATTAGATGGAAACTGTAAATTAGTCAAAGCCATGGAGCCATCCACAAAGGAAGGGGCAGAAAAAATTAGGGATGTTTCATATCAGCAACTCATTGGTTCTCTGATGTACCTCGCAGTATCGACAAGATCTGACTTCTCATATGCAATGAGCCCCTTGAGCCAGTACAATCGAAACCTTGGAAAAGTACACTGGGTTGTGGCAAAACGTGTCCTGTGATACCTGGCTGCGGCTTCGAGGGTAACTGGTTGATGTCACGACGACAGCAACGTTGTGTTCAGACACGTGTGGGTAGGGGTAGGAAAAAGGTTGGCGAGAGTGTTCTGGCAGTGGAACAGAGTTAGAGAGTTAGGACAAAATTGCTCTTTACGAAACACAACAATTTATTAGCTCTTTCAAACAGGTGGGACACCCGGGTTGGGTAGCTACTCTCCGACTGGCCAATGACCGAGGAACCACGGTGTTAAATATCCTCCACTGCTACCTGTCCTTGTCCAATGGGAGAAAAGGGAGCTTCCCATTGGCGCGGGAAAACGTGAGCGATAGTGGCCGTCAAGCGAGCCAATAAAAATAGGAGTTCTTATGGGTGCTGAGTACACAACTGCGCAGTATGGAGCTACGGAGCTAAACACCTCACAGATAAACTACAAATCACACAAAACAAGATACTCAGAGCCATCACTGGAGCACCCTGGTGCACTAGAACAACAGACCTACATGAAATGACTAAATGCAGGCAGCTGCAAGACATATACAGGGAAAGGAACAAAAAACTCTACGAACAGGCAGACACACAAACTAACGACATAGTACGGGAACTAGGATGTTACGACCCAGCTGAGAACAGACGCTACAAGAGACCATGGCTGGCGTAGACGAGCACTATATTTACTAACCAAGTATATATTATAATCACTAAGAAAAAAAAATCCCTAGATTTAGGAAAAAAAACATTAATATTGTGATACTATCCCAACTAGTTTAGTAAATAACCAAATTGTTAATCGACTACGCCAGGACAGCGGGATCGACGACAGCCCCCCCACCTTCCCCATCCTGTATCTAACCTCAGACCCGACCTTCGCTCATTTCATGCCATTACTACCCCTTAGTCACGGCTGGACGCCACTGGGATAACTGCCTAGGTTGTCTACTAGCCAGAGGATAATACTGGCGCCGGGGGCGGCCCCAGATGGGGAATGGAAATGTATCCACCTCACTCCTAATCCCAAGAAAAGAAAATCCTACCCCAACAAGCAACTCTTTATTACCTTTGCCACCGCCGGACTCCACAGGGATAACCGACTAAGTTTTCTATGAGTCAGAGAATAACGCTGGCGCCGTGGTCGGCCCCTGATGGGGAATGGAAATGTAACCATCCGCGTCAAACCTAATCCCTACAGTCAAGTTAACCCTTCGATCCTTTCCCGGAAATTGACTCATGTAACATCAACATATCATCATCATACCTTATAAACACCTTCCTCCATCCCAGTCAAGAAAATTCCTCCCCAAATCCCGAGACCCAGCGCAATCATTCATTATCACCAATTTCACCTCACAGTGTTAATTAATTATATAAATGTTTTTTACATGGTATTAAGTTCATTCATGAGGTCAGGAGTCGTGATAGTGACTCCGTACTCGAACATAAGATCAGCCCTTTCACAGGGGACCTAGCTTGGCGTTTCTGTCAAGGTGGATATCTTGCGTCGGACAACACAACCAATCACCTGTAGTATTCTGCAGGCTCATTTCATCTGTTCCATTTCATCAGGTTAATAAGTTCATTCACGAGATTAAGAGTCATGACAATGACTCGGTACTCAAACAACAAATCAGCCCTTTCTCAGATGACCTAGCTTGGCACAACTGTCAAGGTGGATAGTCTGAGTCGGGCAACAGGGGAAACCCGGCGCTGAGTACAGTGGACTTTCGATATTGTATTACCTTAGTCACCACCGGACTCCACTGGGATAACCGACTAGGTTTTCTACGAGTCAGAAAATAATACTGGAACCGCTGTCGGCCCTAGATGGGGAATGGAAATGTATCCATTCACATCAAATCCCAAGAAAAGTTAAAATCCTACCGATCCATTTCCTGGAAAGCGACTCTCACAAATCAGCCACAATTCACCATCATACCTCAAACACACCTCTCCCATCCCAAGAAAAGAAAATCCTTTCCCTACCCGAGACCCAGCGCAATCACTCACAATCACCATTATCATCTCACAGCGTAATTCATACTTCTGTAGTTTTCTTACAGCTTCATCTCATTGGTTTCACCTCATAGGTAAATAATTAATCATACGTGAGGTTAAGAGTCACGAAAGTGACTCGGTACTCAAACAATAAATCAGCTCTTTCTAAGATGACCTAGATTGGCACTTCTGTCAATTTGGATATCCTTAGTCGGGCAACAGTCGTACGGCTGAGTAAAGTGGGGAACTCGTCACGGACGGCTTAGAGACATGTACTGTGGAGCAGTCCAGGCAGTAGAGAGGGTGAGGGGCACGGCCTGTGCAAGTGTGGAGGAAAAATACAAGGGCCGACTGAGCAGTGAGGCACAACAATCTAAGACTTGAGTTTCTGACCTCCAGTGACACTGGTGGTCACGAAAGGAGAGACCAACTTCTTGCATCAAGGGCCATTAAATGGTGGGTAGGTTTACCCAAGATACCCAGTGATGACGGGTTCACCGACTAGTAGGAGTTGCTGGACCCAATATGGTCACTGTGTGTGCTTGAACGCGTGGCTCCACTTGGAGGGTATGACCACGGTTGGTTATAGGTACTCAGGTTAGCCAACTGTAGATGTTGCAGGTATGGCATCCCAGGCTGGAGAGGGACTCCCCCTAGTAAGGGAGTGTCCACAAGTCCAAGGGGTCACTATATTGGTGGTATATTTCTTTCATAAATAAATTATAATAATTGACCAGAGGACCTTTTGTTTGTCAAAAGCATTTCTTTTAAAATATAAAACGTGTTTGATTGGTCTTAGACCCGGTATTGGTATTTTATCATAAAAATGTGTGTAGTCCCTGATATATCCCTCTTTGTAATCCAGATTCCCAATTTCACAGTTTTATTTGATTCTAAGTGCTTTAACTAAACATAAATGTTGTAGTTTATCTTATACTATATATCATATTTGAAAGACGGTACACGAAAGGTGCATAGAAAAGTATAAAAGGAATCAACACAATATGGATTTCATTGTGAAAAGAACACAGTTCACATGGTAAAAAGGATATAATTCAATTACTTCATAAGCGAAGAGAGGTTTTCCTTTAAGAGGTTTATGATATATTCGCATCCATTGTCCATTTACTGTGATTGTCCTTTATGTTATTCCTCTTACGTGTTCCTCTCTAAGTGGCCTTCATTATTTACAAATTTCCTTTTTCTCCCTTTAGTGTTTTTTTTTTTGTGTACCCTCTTTTAAGATATTGTGTTGCGTGTTTTACACTCCCTCCTGATGAGTTCCGCTAGAATGAAATTTAGGTCGGTGAATTTGTCCGTAATGATCGACTTTCTTCAAGAGGTAGCCATTACCTTTTTGTCCATTGACAGCAGTTAAAGTGTGAACTTTGCACCTTCTTTCAAATATAATACAATTACCTCCTAAAGGGAAAAGAGGTTTTCCTTACCCAAAAAATGCTTTGTATCTCAATTTCATTTGGGCTATCCACAATTAATACCAACTATTTTAATTACATGAGTAGGAAGGTAAGTTTAAATCAAATGCACCATTATATACTTAAAGAGAAAATTATTATAATGGAGTTAAAAATAATCAGCCGGTCAAGATTTACTCCTTGTTCTTCTGGGTAATTTTCAAGATACCAACTCTGCTGTTATTACTTTAGCTATCAAAACTAACATATTTTAAAAATAATATTGCTTGCAATGTATAATGAGTAACTAAACAAAGAAAATAAATAATATTAACTTGGTGAATGCATAATTAAAATGAGTAGGTGTCATGAAGTATTTTCAGACAGAATAACATGACATTTACACCATTTTTGGTGGGTTTTTTCATAAACTGTATAATCATATATTTCAGAAAAATGTAAACAATTTTAACATTATTTCTAAATATATTATGCAAAAAATGCATGGGAGAACCCCATTCTTACCATTAAATACATCCATCTAATTTTGCTTACTTAACTTGGAAGGTATAAAGTTTAAAAAAAAATTAAAATATTGCTTTTGTGCTCTACAATAATTAATTAATTTATTCAACTGGGCATAATCTGTGTTTAATAGTCAATAGTTGGCCTTTGCATTCATTTGAACATTTTTTTCATTTTGGCTGTATCATATAAGTACAATAAATCATGTACTGTTAAATGCATATTTCTCTATGCTGTATTATTAAATAAATGTATAAATATGATAAATACTTGTTAAAGGAGAAACATACAAAGAATGGTATTCTCTGCAGGAGTATGCCCACGCCAATTGGAATTTGAACAACCTTCCAGTGCAAGATGGCTCTGTTTTAAAGCATATAAATGCTGATATCTCAGGAATGAAGATTCCTTGGATGTATGTTGGGATGTGCTTTGCAACTTTTTGTTGGCACAATGAGGATCATTGGAGCTATTCTATTAATTATATGCATTGGTTAGTAGCTATTGAAAATATGTATTTCAAAGTGTCTTCCAACATTAAACTGACTACCTAGGGCAGTATTTCTCAAATTGTAGTCTGAAGATGTGATCATGGGTAAAAAATAAATATTCTGTTAAAGAGTCAAAGATTATGAGATTGACAGGCTAAGTCCGCAAAGTCAACAATACTCTATACTACAAGTAGTATTACATGTTAAATGTGCAGAAGAAACAATCTAATAAAATGGCTGTCTTTTACTGCTTTTTGAATGCACTAATAGAATTTACAGCTTCAGCAAAGGGACAGGTAGCTAGTATTTAAAGGCTGGGGGTTCCCCATATGCATACTTGGTCAGACAGTATGAAAGTTTGTAAAATACTGCTCTAGAGGAAAACTAAAACTAAAAAATGAGTCAAATTTATTTGATAATAACTTTAATAAATAGAATTTAAACAAAGTGTTGCAATCTTTTTATAAGACTTTTATTATTGCCAGCTTTCACAGATAAAACAAGAGAAAAAGATGGATATAATTTTTTTCAAATTATTTACATTTTAGCCTAAAAAAAAGTAAATTGATAGATAATTTCAAGATTTGCACTGTTTGGTAATTCTTATTAATGGGCCAGTTGACAAGTACATTGTTAGCGGGAATATTTCCGGACAAACTGGAATTAATTTTAATCTGTTTGATTGGATGTCATAAAACACATACTAATTTTGCACCCCCTGACTGGCTTGGATTTGGCCACAATCTTAAAAAAACGACCAAAAACTATTTTCTTTTAATATCTCTAAATAGCTTGGCTTGTTTCAACTTCAGAGCAAAATATTTAGTTACCGAAATTAAAGATGAGTAAATTATCCACAAAAGACACATTATACACGTTTGTCCTGAGACTGCCTATTTTGAAGCAATAAGCATAGAAATATGTGTTTTTTTGTTTTGTTTTTTTGAGTTTGCTATTTTTATTTTTTTTACTATTGGCAGTTTGCAGCTAAACGATTTGTTCATTTTTGCTTCTTTATACAATTTGTATTGATTCAATCCAAGAGGCCATTTGGTTTTCTGTGTACTCTTTTCCACACTACCTAGAGGTAAAGTATTTGATGCATTTTTTTTTTCATGGTACAATAGAGTCTCAGAAACTCAACCTAATGTGGACTGAGATGGTGCCGAGTTTTATGAATGAACTTGCATAAGATGCATGTTTACTATGTCATGTTTACTAAACAAAGATGAATCACAGCACAGTAGCGAATAATATAGGTACAGTACTGTACATATAATATTGTATTAATTCAAATAACACGTTACTGAATTGGAAACTAACAAACACAACACTTGTAAAAACACCACAGCACAACTGTTCCACTTGAGTACACAAACAACTGAGGGGTTATACAGTTGAACGACCTTGGATTGTGATGAATGGCGCCAACTACTGTGTGCATGTGCGCTGTGTCATGTGATTGAATGTCGAATTTCCGAGAGACTACTTTATCCCAAAACGCCTATTCCGTTTTAATGTCTTTACGTTTATTTTGAAGTTGACAGTTCACATTAACTCTTCTATTTTTTTTCTTTTTTATATTGTTCATTATATGCCTTGATCTTGCCTTTCTACAACATCTTTCTCGTAGTCTGAAGTTAGTTGATAGTTGTCAGAATATTCCAAAGCGTTTTCTCTTTCAATATCCATCTCCTCGTCATCCACATATACAATATTTGAACAAGACATGCCCTTGCATGAACAAAACATTACAGAGCAATTTAAACCAGCTTTGTGACAGTTACAAGCGGCATTGCAATGTTTAGCAAATTCACAAGAACTGAGTTTTAATAACTCCTGGGGGGAATTTTTCCATCCCTAGTCTAAAGCTGATTTTTCATTTCCATTTAATTGTTGAATTTGGTTGTAAGTAAGAAACGAGTGCAAGGGAGCTGCATCTTTGGTTGGTGGAAATGATGCTAGTTTTGGAAAATTCTGATAGTAGAGTGTGTGAATGACTCACAGTTTTTTTGCTCCTTATAGAAGAAGCAGCAATTGTTCTGCTTTTTTTGTGCCCTCTGGAGACACATTTGGGTTCTTGAAAACCTTAACAGCTTCTCTAGGTCTTTCTTCTTCTTTGGAAGTTTAACTTGTTTTATTTTCCCCTGCCTGTATAATCCAGAAGTATTATTGCAGCCACCAAATAAGTGTAGAAACCAAAAAAGGTTGCCTCTAAATGACACATCCAAATTGGTACTGTGGGGGGCATATATCCTTCTATGAGACTTTCTTTGCCTGTATAAAAAATAAATGTTGGAATTAAATTCACACAGAGCAGTAAGAATGACCAGTGAATCAATGTCCTTGCCTATTATAATTATCAATTTGTAGTGATTTGATGCTTCAATTTCAGTAGTGATAATTAATATATCAGCATCTTCAGCAGCTTGCTTGACTGTCAGTCGTTAATCATGTACAGAGCACTGAGATAATTTTAATTTAATTCCTTTTGTTAAACAAGAACGTTCCTTGCGATACAGTGCTACCATTTCTTTCATCAAACTGGACGTCTGTGGCTGAACAAATTTTCAATTGGTGAATGTGAATGCTCGGCAGTTTTATTTCTTTTTGCAGTAGTATCCTCTGGGTATCCATCAAAAACTATTATTGCATTCGGCAAGAAATTTCATTTTACATATTTGACATTTATCCAAAATTGCAGAATAAGTTTCTTGTTGGTGACTGACAATTTTGTGGAGTAGAATTCCACTGTCCACTAGGCCTACATAGACAGTAATTTATATATTTTTTTTTTCAATGGGTGGAAATGAGTCAGTCATACGTAGATGATTTTACTGTTTTTGACATTTCTATCTCATCGAAGTGTGACAGTGGATAAGGCGCTAGTTTGTATTTGAAGTACTCTTCTAAATGTTTCTGGGGTTTGTTGAGAAATTAAATTCTTTGGAAAAGCAAAGCAGAGCTAATTTTAAGAATTGGGGGTTGAGTGACAGGGAACAAAGATAGTCTGAACAACCAACCTGGAACACATTTATAGAGTTTTATACAAATTTTAAAATATTTGTCCATTAGTTTTGTTTTCAGTAGGGTGAATTTTACATTTATACATATAAACCCTTTTAGACCGTCTTTCTTCTTTTTTAAATGGCGTCCTTGATCTTTCTTCTATTTATCTTACATATAAATAATTATGTTGACACTCTATTAAATAATTTACTCATCTTTAAACTTGGTAACCACATATTTTGTTCTAAAGTTGATACCGAGATGTTTACCAATATTTTAATATTTTATTTGGGGCACATTTTTCAATATGGCGGTCAAATCCGAGTCTGTCAGGGAGTCAGGGAGTGCAAAATTAGTATGTGTTTTTTGACACTCATTCAGAAAGATTTAAGTTAATTCCAGCTTGTCTGGAATTAGTTCCGCCAGCAGCCATTTTAAACTATCTGTTGACTGGTTTATAAGTAATTAGTGAATTTATATTTATAATGATAGTTAGAGAAAATTGGGAATTTTGAATTTTAAAGAACTCTTAAAATAAATCTAATAATAATTGGAAAAATGTGGTAAATTATTATTTTCCCATTTGGCAACTTAGCACAAATGCAAATGTTGATGTGTTGGTACACGCTCCTCTTGTAACCCAGAATTATGAAAATTTTTATCATTTGTCTCTTTTGATTGATACTTTGCTTATCGAATTTTAATTTTAACTCTGGTTTTAGCTGACTTAATCTTCAAGATCATCTTATTTATATTAGGTATATGATGGGAGTTTTATTTCACAAATATTTTATGGACAAATTAATGATGCAAGTTTAACAGTTCTGTCAAGTTGATCTTAGTAATAAAAATTTGATTTTATGACATGTCATTCCAGTACAATTTGTAATTTTATTTTGGGGGTAAAAAAAACTTTTAAATGTAGTATACTATAGTGAAAAAGTTGTAAAAAGAAATGGCTACCACCTAGAAAGAGTACTGAAAGACATTGGTTAGTTATGTATATCGCCTAATATTTTTCTAGCATTATTTTATTAATATATGGTAAGTACAAATGTTATAATTTTGAATCTGCTTTTTGGTATCCTGTACTTTTTACCTAGTCTTCTGATATTCATTTTTTTTTTTTATATAATTTAAAACAGGTTCACTAATTCCAAACTAAATTTAACTCACTCACTCTGTAAATATATTTGTGGGGGATTGTTTTAATTAGCATAGCATCATTGAGTTGGTTTAAGAATAGTTTCCCAATAGAACAGTATTCTAAATTATTTCTTTCAGGGGTGAACCCAAAACATGGTATGGTGTACCAGGTAATAAAGCAGACAATTTTGAATCAGCAATGAAAATGGCAGCACCTGAGCTGTTTCAGTTACAGCCAGACCTCCTTCATCAACTTGTGACTATAATGAATCCAAACATTCTCATGAATGCAGGTATTTAATTTGTTGTAAGCAAAAACAGGAATTTAGATTAGTTCATATTGTTAATTCGAATTAGTTAAAATGTGTGTCTATTTGAACACTTTTGTTAAACATTTATTGGGGGTGGACGGGATCACGAACTCACAGGAGAAGTTAGAAAATGTATCCATTCCTGAAAGTCGTGCAGGAATTTACCCTTCCTGAAAGTTGGATGGGATTGGCCATTTCTTGTAAAGTTTCAGGCAGGAAACAAAGTGTGCTTTGTGTTCATATACTGCTTAATCATTATGGTTAACTTCTTTTGTAGTGTTTTCTTTGTCCTGTAGCATGCTTAGGGAATAAAAAAAGGGGGGGGGGGGGTTTGAGTAGGTTCAGGTATTTTAACGTCTGTGTAGAGACAAACAAGTTGGGAGACACTGACTCATTGTGCTCTGTTTATCAACAGTTATTTGTTAGGTTCACCAAGCAAGATAGTTTGAAAGATTTAGAGGAGGACAGAGATATATTCTTCTCTACCATGGGTGAGGAAGAGAAGGTAGTTTGCCAAGATCAACCATTCAAACCTAAAGAACATTTAAGTGGTTTCACATATGTATAATATTTAAGGGTTGTTAAATATAGATAACATTTAAAGGATTTTAATAAACCTAAGTAACACATTATATTAAGGGGTTTCAAACCTATACCCTGATTTTGGCAGTTACTAAAGCTACTAAAATTTTTTTATTATTTTCAAACATCAAGCCATGTTATCTGCAGCCGTCACTTCTGATAGATATTATCAATACCTATAAAATAACAATAATATTATAGTAAAATTTTATAAATGTTGACAACAAAGAAATATGTTTGAATTTTCTAAACTATTCTTATAACCAAAATAAGGTTATAGTTAACATGTTATAGTTTCAAGCTTAGATAACATTTAAGAGTCATCAAACATTATGTTTTATAGTAATTTTTGCACTCTGCAAATAAACACTATTTTCAAAATAAATTAACTAGATTTGTATTTTTCGATTTTCATTCAAGATTTTACTATTTATTTGATAAAAACAATGCTATTCACAGACCCCTATCTATATTATTATGTTTTATGATATATTATTTTATTATTATATTACATTCAATATATGCTGTTCATTCAGGTGACTTCATATAGTAACAAAATCAGATATTTTTATGTATTGAGATGAAGAATCATTTTTTGTTCCCTGAAAATTTAGAAGCTTAGGACATTGTTTCCGCTTTTAAATCTAAGGATTATTCACATTATTTAAATTATAATAGTGTTACTTACTCCCTCAATATACTGATTCTCTTTCATTTTACTTGTAAGATGGTTAAACCTAATTTATCCTATTTTATTTGTGAATTTGTTGAACTTGTCATTAAATGGTCCTTTTATTTTGATGATACATTTTTGAACATTTCTCCCTGAATTTAACACTCATTTTCTAGTTTCTCCGAAATTTGGGTTGAAATTAATACCTTTATTGATTATCTGTACTTTGCTAATATAACTCTTTTATCCAGGGCTTAGCATGTTGTAGCAAGTATGTTGACATTGTCTTACTACATGGTTCCTAGTGTGATTTATAATGTATTTTAGTTCTTAATCTGTTTCTTTAACCAAAATATCAACCTTAGGGGCTGTCCTTAAATTACTTGAATAATGATTTTCCGCTACCCCTCCTCCTATATCTTACATAATTTTTAACGATTTGGTAAATTTGATTAATTTAATCACTTAGTTACTTTTACTAAAGCGAGTGACATGAGATTTTAGATTATATACTTTAATTGTAATAATTAAGTGAAATTGTATAATAGTTTTATTTATTTTCTAACAAAGGATTAAATCTTGTCCCACCATTATTATTGATAAAAAAACACCTTAGGATGGATTCTGACCCCACTCCCCAAAGCCTCTAATATATTTTAAGGACAACCTCTTCTAGTTACCATTATTTTTTTGCTAGAATACTGAATTATTCTCAAACTTTATTCATTTACAAATTCTACATGAAATAATTTTAATTTGTGTGTGTTTATAACATTTGTGAGCTAATTATTTAAGTGTAATACTTCAAATTTTTATATATAGGGGTTCCAGTTTGTAGAACTGATCAACGTGCTGGTGAATTTGTCATAACTTTTCCAAGGGCTTATCATGCTGGTTTCAATCAAGGCTATAATTTTGCTGAAGCAGTGAATTTTGCTCCCGCAGATTGGGTAATTTAATTTGTTATTATTGTACAATATAAAAATTATATTTGCAATAGAAATTATTTTTATTTACATTTAGAAAAATATTCACTTTGGTATATGGTAAGAGCCAAAAGGTGATACATTTTTGTTAGTAGACTATACCAACTATATTACAGTGTTCGTAAACACAAATACAAAGTTGCATTAAAGAAGTATTGAATGTGGTAGAACTGCCGCCTATGTTTAAAAATGACAAGGTATAAAAACCCATACCTTCAACTATAGAGTTTTGAAAGATGAAGCTATCTTCTCCAACAAACCGATTTTATATATCAATATAATGACTTTTTTCTATAGAAAAGTTAATTCCAATAAGTGATAAATATCCAGAACTTAGCCCAGATTTCATCAAGGAAAAAACTGAATATGATCTTAACAACTTTGATAGAGGGTGCGGACTAAAAATTAATTATCTTTTCAGTATGGAAGCCATTTATATTAAGCTTTGGCACTATAATTAAGTACTTTTATTATGCTATTCAGTAAGTTTGTATAGTGTAAATAAATATTTTAGCCCTAAAAAAATATAAAGTGTCGTATATAATATGTATTATGTAATAAAGTTGGCACTGGAACCCTGAAACCTTGTAGTGTGTCACAAAGCTGTTTGCTGATATTGACTAGTATAGACATTTAATCTAAATTAGTCTAACGGCCAACATTATCCTTTTAAAATTTAAATTCTGTGATGATTTATCTTTATGGTTTAATTTTTGTAGGATACAAACCTACTAATAAACACTCTAATCTTTAAATAAATTTTCTTAATTGGATTTCTACTAGGCTAAGTCATTATTATATAAATTGAATATTTAATTAAATACATATATTGTTGTAAACATTTGAATTGATTATTTCAGGGTATTTAAATATATATTATTAATGCCATCAAATTTGTAGGTATTCAGTTCCATTTCTGTTGAGGGATTTTTTTTTCTTTGCTATCTTCCTTTTTACAAGCTTGTTTTTAAATACACTTACTTTTTACCCTGTACTATGTCCAATAAATATTACATATGCAGTTTATTTTTAAATTCAGTTTGTGATTTATATTGATTAAAACATTTCTTTTTAGTTGAAAATTGGCCGCGAATGCATTGCTCAATATGCCCTTCTACGACGTTTTTGTGTGTTTTCTCATGACGAGTTGGTGTGCAAAATGGCTGTTGACCCTGAATCATTGGATATGGCCTTAGCAGCTGCTACATATAATGACATGATTCAAATGGTTGTTGCTGAGAAACATATTAGAAATTCTCTACAAGAGTGGGTATGAATTATTGTTAACCTATAAATCACCATAATTATTCGATCTCTGATCAGTTCAGCATTTAAATTTATATCAGGTCTAGTCTATTTTACTTTTATTGATTTATTTAAAAATCTTCTTTGATGTTTAAATCACAACAAATAAGATACGACTCGATTTAATTAAATTTGGTTTCTAATAAGAATATAATGTATCCATGGTACTAGTTTAAAAATAAATAATTTTGATAAAATCAAATAGATATTATTTAATCATACCTAAGCTTAGTATAATAATATTTGTTTTTTAAAGTTAGCTGATGAAATATTTACTTTAGTTAAAAATTCAAAATGTTGAGCCTGACTGCTGAGGATGGGGAGATCAAGGTTCAAATCTCTGTCGGGTGAACTGGGGGTGGTTTCTCCTAAATGGTTTTCCACTCTCCCTCCACGCAAATGTGGGTTCACTTCCTCTAATTCAACCATCCCAATTCCTAATCCATTAGTGTAATTAGTACTTAAAGCGTATAACCCGAACGGGTAGTAAAAGACGTGGTGCTAATATATAATAAAAATTCAAAAGAAATGGCAAATGCTTAAACCTGTATAAGGAAACTGATAACATAAGTACCTTAAACAAAGTACTAAACAAGGGATTCAACCTCCTGGAAAAGAGTGTTGAGAGGCCAGAATAAATATTTGTAGAGAGACTCCTATTTTCTCTTCTCTTCCTATTCATACATTGTTAGTGTTTTTACTTTTATTTTTGCTCTACCATTTTCCTAATATTCTATCATTTTATTTATTACAAAATATTCTTACATTGTAAAATCACACTATAGAAATTAAACTAAAATATACATATAAATATATAATTCTATTTGTAAGAAGGTACAGGAAAGGTGGATAGAAACATATAAAAGAGGGACAAACACAATATGAACTTTACAATTAAAAGAACACAGTTCACACTTTACATTGCTGCCATTGGACAAAGAGGTAATTGTTGGCTCTTAAAGAAAATTGATCGTCACCGCCCAATCCCCCGACCTAGGTTTCATTCTATCGGAACTCATAAGGGAGGAGTGTGAAACGCGCAACACAACTTTCTAAAAGAGGAAACCATTGATTTTCTCTAAGAGGCAACCAGTACCTCTCTGTCCAGTGTCAGCAGTGTAAAGTGTGAACTGTGTTTGTTCCTTTTATATGTTTCTATTCATATTTCCTGTACCTTCTTACAAATATAATACAATTACCCTGTAAAGCCAAAAAAGGTTTTCCTTATAGAGATTTATATATTTAAAAAATTGACGATATTAAGTATACAAATTATAAAAATCAGTTATTGGAAGGTTTTTGCCAGTTGCAGTTAAATTTTTAAGCGGCTGAAGCCTGTATTTTGTATTAAAGTTTAACCCCCTCATTTTTATTTATTTATTTATTTATTTTCAAGTTTTGTGTATTTTATTTATTCTATATGGGCTAAAGAATTATATCCAAAGATGCATATATTTACTATTACTTTTGAATGTGTGAGCAAAAATAAATTAATTGTGTCTGGAAAATGACACCTAAACACAGGAATCGAATCTGGAGCCCTTGGCTTAGGAATCATTGCTCCAGCTCTGAGCTATCCAAGACTTGTTCCTTGCTCAGGATCATTTATCATGCATAGTCTAGGCAAATTACCCTGAGTAGAAAATTCTTCATTGATAGAATTGTCTTGAAGCTTCCCCATGTTAGTAGACAACATGTCGAGTAATACCTTTACATAACAACTGTTCTGGGACTTCTCCACTTTATTACGTGTGCCAAGACATTTATCCGACTGAGCTGTTCTCGAAGTTTCTCCACACTAGGCTGTGTGTGTTGTGTGAATCGGCTATCATTCGTACCATAGGAAGTGGTTGAGCCACAATGTATCTTAAACGCATTGTGTAATTACTCATTTTAGGACAGTTTCCTATAATAGGGGAGTGATTATTGATGTTCAAAGGGTGCCCGCATTAATTGTGACAGTTTAGAGACAAAATATTAAGTGCATTTGTAAGTTCTGCGGATAATACTCGTGTTGTATCTGAGTATATTTCAATACCCGGGCCATACCTCTATGGTGGCATAATATTTATGTAAATCGCTTGTACTCACTTTCCCCCACTGTCCTTCACATTCAAAGGCTGTCCTTGACACTGGTTCTTCAGATGTATGTTGTCTATGTCCTACTAGATGAACGTGTTTTTCCTCCACTTATGCCGTGTTACTTCAAACTACATTGCATATGTTTTATAACATTTATTTTAACCTGAAATCGGAATAAATTTACAAAATTTTCAAATCAAGATTGATATATTTATTTTTCTATCAGCTCTCTTGAATTTCCAGGGAGCTCTTGAAGCTGAACGGGAGGCTTTTGAATTAATACCAGAGGATGAACGACAATGCAAAGTTTGCAAAACTACATGCTTTCTCTCAGCAGTCACTTGCATCTGTGATTCAGAGCATCTTGTTTGTTTGCAGCACTATGCAAATCTTTGTGATTGTCCCCCAGAAAAACATACTTTACGGTAGGTATTAAAGCTATATAGGATTTTATTCTTATATTAGTCTATTTTTCTTAAAACACATTTTTTTGAAAATATTATTAAATTAGAATTATAATGTTTTAAGAAAGCAATCAAACAAAATATTAAAATAAGCTGATTAGAATAAAGCTTGTTGTGTTCAAAAGATATTAAAGCTTTTCAAACATCCTTAAGACAAACCTTTATAAGGATTCATTGTATATTCAAATTAATAGGAGTCTAATTATAGTTTTATCACGATTTAATATGTTTTAATAGGTTTATAACTTTACAAGGGCACTAAAACTTAAATGTACATTTATATGACTTAAGTATTTTAAATTACTGCTATGCCTTTGATGTATATTTTGAATGCGTGTTAATTATTATATAACCACTTATCAATATGTATTCTAATTAATTAGTGGTACTACTTTAATTTGATTGATTTCTCACAACATTATATTAACATGTAGATATGAAAAAGTAAATAACCAAAAAACATCTTATATGGACCATATCTTCAGTGAAGGATTGTGAATCATGTTATAGACTGGAAAAAAACACTTTGTGAAATAAATAGCTCCCATGTGTACAATCTTAAAACCTACAAAAAAAAATGTGTATGGAGCAATTAAAATAAACTAAATGTATGAAATTTTATTTTTGGTAGATTTTTTTTATTTTGCCTTTAGATATCGCTACACACTAGAGGAGTTACCTCAATTGATGGAAAAGTTGAAAATACGTGCAGAGTCCTTTAAAAGATGGTTTGAAGCTGTCTCATCATGTTTAGAAGGTCATCCAAAACAAAAAATGGGTATGTTTTATTTTGTTTAGTGAAAATTTGATGATGGGTGTTTTAAGGACATTGATTCTAGAATACTTACACATTTTATTTTAAAGTTTATTTGTAGTACTCACATCCATTACGGTTTCCAGCATATGGCTAGGGTCAGTTTTTTATTCAAGCCATATATTTTCCACTGCCAGCTTGTTAGGCTTGTTGTAGCTTCATATGCCTTATAATCAATTTTATGATTAGGACAGGTACAACATCCAGTCCCCAGCCGTTAATTTATCGATATGAAAGGGTAAACCCATATTTCAACAATGATAAATATTTTGGCCATGCCGGAAATCAAACTCAGCACACTTAGCCCAGTAGGTAGACATGCTACCCACTGAACTAAGGTGTCGGATTGATTTGTAATCACTTTTTCATTTTTTGACTCATCTTCTTTTGATTCTAAGATGTGAATATTACTATGATTTAAATAACTAAATTTGGTATTAATTTATTCATTAACTATTAGTAGCCCTTATTAAATGTTGTTTTACCTAGCATTTTTCTGTTGCTTTGTTTGTATTAAACACATCAATACAGTTGACAACTTCAAATGCTAAGAAAAAAATTAAACCTAGTTTTGCTTTTCACACTTGCAAATATTGACAAAGAAACAAGAACTGGACCCCAACTCCCCTGATCCCATCCACACCCCAGCTCATATCACATTCCATCTTGCTATCTTATGGACCTGACACTCGCTATGTTCACCACTTGTGCCCAGTATTTTTGACAATTCTTTGTTTGCTGATGAGATACCGTGATGGTATATATCTTACCTTTTTTCCAGAAAATGAGGAGTACAACAGAAGTAGTTCCCCTCTTGATCCAATGAGTACTTTAAGAATTTACTGGCAACATACAGACAATCAAATATACTGTCAGGCCTCAGAGCTGTTTGTTTAGATAATGCACATCCATTTAACTAAGAAGTAAGGTTAAGAGCCCTACAGTCCGAGGTTTTATCCCTAAATACTCGCATTTTCTCATACACTATCAATGAAACTGACCCAGTTCATGCATTAACTAACTGTACTTATCATAAGACTTCAAGAAAGACTCCCATATTGGAATTTCAATCACCTTTTAGTTAATTGATCAATTACAGCAAGGGTTATGTGTTACACAGGAGTGACTAAGACTGCATAAATGGTGTTTCCCACAACCAAGTAGCTTAAGTCAGCATGAATTGGCTACAGAGTGGCTTCATAACCATCAGGCTACAGTCACCTTGCACTACTTGATCATCAGGTTTACAGTGACCATTATATTGGATACAATACAAGCTGAAACTATAAAACACTCAGTTGAGGACAAGGCCGTAGCCAGCCAGTAATTTCAGGGGGGGGAGGGGGGGGGGTTGGTGGGCACATCTCCCAATTTCCAGAAGCTAGAAAAAATTCTAAATGATAAACATTTCTAGAAGCTATCTTAAGTGTTTTTTGGCAACATAACACCATAATTGACGAAGGCTAGGAAGACCGCTCATTTGTACTTGTTTCTTAATTTTTATACCATAAATTAAGCGATATATATATATATATATTCATAAAATATTTTTTTTGGGGGGGGGGGGGTTGAACACCCAAACCACCTCCTCCCCCCTCCCCCGGCTACGGCCTTGGTTGAGAGCATTACCTAATGTTGCTGGACTTACATAGTCTTGGCAGTCTGCATTCAACCTTCATGCCAAATTGAGTATAGCTGTGACATTAATTTCAAAAGTTTACCTTTAAATTTAGCTGCATTCATATATTTATATTTCACACTAGTTTGTCAATCAATGTATGATAATTTAATAAGAGAAAACAATATATTTCATGTGTAGTGTAACACAATTTGATATACTTGTATATTTGAACATTTCTAGGAAGCCATTTTACCTTTCCACAAAAAATATTTTTGGGTCCATTACAGGGTCAAGACCTCATCCTAGCCTTACCAGTAATAAACACATACAAATCAATTTTTTCTATTATGATCAAGTTATTACTTTTTCAGATTTAGCTGACCTAAAAATTCTTTTATTTGAAGCTGAAAATGATAAATTTCCTGAATCTGAACTTTTTGAAAAATTGAGGCAAACTGTTCAAAAAGCAGAGAAATGTGAAATAGTCGCCAAGCAGTTAGCAACAAGGAAATTAAGAAACAGGTATTATTAAATTTAATCTAGGGTTCATCAAGTATTACATTTTTAAGTCCATGCTCATATTTGAAACATAATTTCATTTATTTTTGAAACTTTAACAATATTAATTTTTGGTATCTTACCTAATTATACTTTTACTTAACCATATATATAAAGTGTATGGTCCATTATAATAAGTAAATTTAAGTGAATCAAGGTGATGTAAGGAATATTTGAGTTTTTATAAGGTAATCTTACCTTTGTCGATGACACACAGTCTCAAGGCGTCACTCTCGCAATAAATTAGACTGCCAATGACAGGGGGATCAGGGCACAAATCCTGTTTGAGTATACTTTGGGTAGTTTTCCCTAAATGCAGGGTTCCTATGGTTTGGAAAGTAAGGGATAGTCAGGGGAAAAAATAATAGTCAGGGAAAGTTAGGGAAGCTTTAAAAAGTTCAGGGAAATGACAATACATGTCACACTTAGAAAAAAACAACGAAAATATTTTTCGTATTTACTGTGTCATAAGCTACTGCCCCAATGAATAAAGCTTAGGGGCAGTTACCATGCTCAAACTTGCTGTAACACAAGTTTTGGTAGCATTTTATTTCAGAAGGTGAACGCAGAAATCTCCTGGCCTGCACATGACAATTCTTTTAACTTTAGAGTGATCCATTGTTTTAGTTCTTGTTCAAGGTTTGGAATCGTTATCGTTGGATACAGTGAATTAGGACTGATTCGGCTACACCAGCAATGTCTAACAAAAAACAGTTTTTAACCAGCTCTGGCTAAGCCCAGAGAATTTTCCTGAATTCTCATACTGGATCAGTGGCATTGAAAATAATAAGTTGCAGACAATTTACTGGACCGCCTAAATTCATGTAACAACTTTGTAATTTGTTTTGATGAAGTGTTGAATAAAGTTATTCAAAGAGGACAAATGTACATTGTAATAAGATTCTGGGACAAGGAAAATCATAAAGTCATCAGTCGTTACTCAAACAGTGTGTTTTTCGATAGGAGCACCGCTGAAGAATTACTGAAGCATTTTCTGGATGGTATTTCTCCTCTTCACTCTCTAAGTTGATACAAGTGTCAATGAATGGCCCAAATGTCAATTTAAAGTTTATAACACATTCTTCAGGAACACATCAAATCTGTCACAGACAATGAAGTATGTAGGTTGCTAAATCTGGGAACATGTGGGCTTCATGTTGTTCATGGTTCCTTGAGAACAGGAGTGGAGTCTGTTGATTGGGATATAAGTAGCTTATTGTGTCACATGTACTATCTGTTCACTGACTCTCCAGCTCGTCGAGCATTGTTTACCCAGTTGACAGGATGTGCATCTTTTCCATTGAAGTTCTGTGGTGTGCGGTGGTTAGAGAGTGCAAAGTGCTTTCAAAGGGCATTACAAATTTGGGACCATGTTGTTAAGTTTCTCAAAGAAGCAAAACTTCCTAAAACAAAACCTATAGAGACACTGAAAAGAGCAGCCTGTGATCCATTCCTAAAGTGTAAACTAGCTTTCTGCAAGACAATTGCAGATGAATGTCAGCCTCTCCTGCAACGGTTCCAGACATCATGACTCCATATTTTTTTGAAGCTGTAGAGAAACTTCTAAGATACCTTATGAATTGTTGCGTGAAACCTGATCTGATGAAGTTCACACGTCCAAAGTTACTGTCTATCGACACAAAAAAAATCAGAAAATTTGATCCTTAGCAAAAATATTGATGTAGGATTTGCAATAAAACGTTTGGTAGGAGAAACTGCAATCACAGTAACAGAAAGACAAAAACTAGAATTTATACACGAGTGCCGCAGTATGTTAACCATTATGATTGCAAAACTACAAGAAAGAAGTCCCTTAAAACAGAAAGCTGTGAGAGGTTTATCTTCATTGGATCCTTGTGTTATTCAACATTCACCTCAACTGGGCCAGAAGAGATTTTCTTTTCTTTTGGAGGAACTCAACCATGCCAACATCATAAATGATGTTCTGGCTGAAAATGCCAATAAAGAATACTTGAATTTTTGCAACCTCAAAAAATCTCAGCTTCAAGAAATATTTCGTCCTTGTGATCAGTTTAGTGATGAAGTAGGACTTGACACTATTTATGGTAGCTTTCTAATAGGAGATGCAAACTACAAACATCTTTAGGAAGTAATAAAGATTTTCCTTGTCTTGTCGCATGGGAATGCAACTGTTGAAGGTGGTTTTTCAGTCAATAAATCTTTACTGGTTGAAAATATGCATGAAAAGACAGTCATTGCACAGCGTCACATTCATGATGAGATACAAGAAGCAGGAGGGATTAAAAACATACTCATTAGCAAAAAGATGTTGGATTACGTGAGAGGTGCTCGGAAACGCTTTCGTGAATATTTGGAGATGAAGAAGCAGGAAAGAAGTGAAGAAGGCAAGACGAAGGCAGAAAGAGGAAATTAGATATACAAGTTTAAGATTTAGAAGGAAAAAGAAAAAAATTAATGATGGCAACTGAAGAGAAACGAGAAGCAATAGAAGTGGAGTTGCAAGAATTGAAGAAGAAACAAGCTTCACTTTATTAAATATAGCATAGTATCTTATTGTATGACTTTTGATAATTTTAATAAAAAGAAAATTGACTTGGGACATGAATAATATGAAAGCAGACACAGTTCCTCCTGTTGTGAGCTATTCAGTTCAGGATATGTACAGTTTAGGTAAAATAAGACTGTAATGATACCAAACTTTTTAGTATGTTCTTAGTGGCTTGTTATTTAGTATGTATTTCTGCACATGATACCAAAGTGAATCAAGTTTGTTACAACTTTTTGATAGGGTTAGACACATTTAATTATTTTTCGATCATTTTCCCTGAACTGATTGGCAAGACGTCTGCTTTCTTATTCTTCCATAAGAGGTGAGGCAAGGTCGACTGTAGGGGAGGAGGAGGCCGAAATAAATGTATTTAAATTAATATTTTCACATGTATAGTATCGTAAAGTTATAGTAGAAATTTTATGAGAAATTGGTCAGGGAACTTGGGAAAATAGTCAGGGAAAGTCGGGGAGAATTTTTTTACAAATACTGTAGGAACCCTGAAATGGTCTTCCACTCTTTCTCCCTACAAATGCGGGTATACTTCCTCTTAACTCAACCTTACTCATCGTTCCTTAACATAATTAGTACATATAAGTATAACAAGAAAAAGTTTTAAGACGTGGTGCTAAAAAATATTTATAATAATCTATTATTATGTTTATTTTAACATATGTATAAGTTTTTCTAAGTAAGCCATTGGATTGATTTAGATAATTATGTTGTTTTTCATTATATATTAGTAAATTGTTAAAGTGTACAATAGGAACATCAATATCCTATCACCCTCTCTTATTTTTATCTTTTTCCCTCGCTCTCCCTCCACAGAACACGTCAAAGCATGCATATAAAATATGATTTGACTTATGTTGAATTGCATCAATTTTATGAAGAACTTGACAACTTACCTTGCCACATTGAGGAAACAAAGGATGTGAAAAGTTTGTTGGACAAACTAAATTTATTTATGAACGAAGTCACACATTTATTAAGTCAAGAAGTAGCATCAACACAAGATATAAAAAAGTATATTGAGTGCGCCAAAAGCTTCGAATTGGATATACCAGAAGTGGCCCAACTAAAGCAGGTGAGAACAATTATTGGCTTTTAAACTGCCAGTTTTAAGATGCATTGCTGTATTTTTGTTATTAGTAGAGACACGAAAAAGGTGATGTTATTTTTAGGGGAAAGGTGCTTTTTTTAAGGCAATGATATTTTATGTTGAAAGTGATGTTATTATTTAAGTCAATACGAATCGAATTAGTATTCATCAAACAGAATTAGGGCTTGTCCAGATAACAGTAGAACGCTTCTGGATATACAAAAAAAAAAAAGTCATTAGCATATTATGGTGAGCACGCAATGATGTTTAATTTTACTTTCATACAGTAAATAAATGGCTCTCTTATTAATCACAGCAGTGCTATTGTATTCTGGACTTGTTCCATACTGAGTTCTGTATTTATTATTATTATTTATGTATCCGCGCTAAGATCATTGTAAAATACACTTTTCTGACATTGTTAACTATACTAACTCTCAATTGAAAACATTGCCATTGTGGCTGAATTATTTTCCTTAAGGTTCATTTTTTTGTTGGTTAGAAAATTGTTGTATGTCATAACAAATCTTTGAGTCCTCTTTTGCAGATGGTGATCAAACTGCCTCCTCACATGTCTTTTATTAATTCATATGACAAATCCTCCTCCTAGATCATATTCAATAGAATGATTACTTATACTTGGCGTTTGATACTTCCTGAAATTTCAGACTCTTTACTCTTTAAGTTTTGACTGATTTGATGTGTTTCACGGAAAGAATACACGTGGTCCGATGATACAGTAACATTACAAAACTCACATTAAACATTCTTAATAGTTCATTCTTTTATGTATTTAACTATTTATAACATATTTGGAGAGAAATCAAATACAAATATCCACAAAACATTTCACGCTTAGAACTTGATATTTTAAAATCATTACCTTCAATTTTCACAAATAGCATTTCGAAATAATTGATTGTCAAATTATGTCTACACCAAATGTGCCCGGCTGTAGCAAGGTCCAAAAAAATCAATTTATCAAAATCAAAGTTAGGTATCCAAATGTGTAAAAGTAGAAATCGTGATTTTTAATGTTATCCTAAAAAAAAAAGCCCAAATATCCATGAAAATACTATTATTCTGTTATTTGTTTTATACCTTTAAAATCCGCAAAAACTGATACTATTCATATAAATAGTAGGCCTGTAATAGCACTATCACGAGTGTTAACACATTGAAAATTATATTGCATAAAGTGGTAATTGTCAAACTGCAAAGAAATTTTGTTTATTTAGAGAAAAACTTAAATTCGTGTTATTTATTTTAAAACAATAAGATTCACGGAAAAATGCGCGTTATTGCAGATGTGAATTTTGCATATTTCTAGTGATTAGTATTTGGTTTAATTAAAAGCTATTAATGTGATCTTATAGGGCCTATAACAAAATGTGTTTGGCATCTTCTCTGTTACCCAAATCTGTGTGTTTTTATTCATATTATCTTGGTTGATTTTAAGAATAAAAAAATAAAAAATATATGTGTTGGGAATGATATTGACAAGTCCCTTAATGGAATAAAATTGGTAAAGATGTGCTAGGACCGGCTATTATAACATCCATTTGGTGACAAGAGGCAAAGATTTAAAAATCAAGAAAAAGCAACATTGAAAATAAAATTAATTATCCTTAACCTTGTTTGGAATACATACATGAGTAAGAATTTAGTTGTTATTTCAAACCAAAAAGAAATGTTTTATTATATTCAATCATACACATATCGGGG
>JBCFYV010002818.1:0-33206 GCA_039000515.1 Timema cristinae | reverse complement strand
AATAAATACATTTGAACATGTACAAAATACAAAGGTTAAACACACATGAATAGGAATCGAACCCGGGATCCTTCACAAATAGTGTCTAATAAATACAGTTGAAACCCGGGACCCTCCCCTCGCAAATTGTGTGTGTAATAAATACACCCTAGGATTTACAATAATTTATTATTTGTAAGAATATGTGACTGGCTGTTTAGAATATTAGCTGTATATGAAGTTGTTAAAGAAAGTCTTGCTATAAACTATTTGTAAACTCTACTATAATTACAGTCTCCCTGAGGGTTCAACCTTTCCAATTCATTATCTAATAGCGCAGTGCTAAAAATGTGTTGAGTATTATAGACCCTGTATCACCGCTGGGAGATTTTCCATTCTCCATCCATGCAAATGTATATACACTTTCTATAATTTTGGCTTGAGGTTTAAGAGGATAATTTAGTATGTCAACAAAATATAGTTTCGAGCATTAAATTCCAGGACACCCTTGACAGGTATTCAACGAGTGTTGAAGAAAATTATCTCGCTTTTGTGAAATGTGTATATAACGTTTTCGATCACAACCCTATTTTCTCTTCACCCAACTGTGGGTAAACTTACCTTTCATTATTCTACCCCTATAGTGTAGTGATAGCCACCATTGTTTATATATGTTATATGTACGTGTTAACACAAGTACCAATTTTCCTGAGTATATGGCACAGAATAAATATAACTCGTAAATAGCAACGCATATGTTACCCTACACTATTTACTATATATGTTTATTGATTGTACCATTTGGATGTTACTCGCAGGCAAATAGTGTGTATAATTCTATTTTACATCATGAGAAAGTATCTACTTTGAAGGTCACACAGTAGACCAGACTGCCGTTGTTGAAGAGATTGGGGTTTGAATCTCCTTCCACGCGAATGATAATACATGTTCTTTTAACTCTACAAGGGTGGATGTAAGGATAGATGAAACACACAGTTCTTTTTAAACGTTAATTAGTGTGTGTGTGTGTGTGTGTGTGTTTGTGTATTGATGCTGTCCTAGTATGAGTAGTTAACACATTGAGGTCAAGGAAATCCCTGAAGTTAAATTATAACACACATCAGATTAGGTTTGTTTTACGAAAACCGTTTTAATTAATCTCATCATGTGTGTATTTGTATATACATGCACTGATTTTCTAAGGAATGGACATATCTGACAGCTAGAAGAACTTCCTAGATTAAATCGCATGTATTAATACGCCAAGTCATGTGATCTTCATATGTCACTTGCTATACATATATACAGACACTAGTGCTGAACACAGGGCTTTTTTTTAATGTGCTCCTACAAATTAATGAGAGAGCGGATTTTTTTTTGTGAGTGTTTAGGGACAAATTTAATGTAATTTAAATTATTTTATAGATTAACTTTGTTGGTAATTTGGATTTGTTAATAGCGGTTTAATTTATCAAACCAACATTTTTAAACCGTTTCGGAATTGAACCCTGTACAACCGAACAGACAGACACAAACCAATACGCTGACTGATAATTGAACGAGCTATTTTTTTATGACTATCTCTCTGTTGGAATATTGTTGCCCTGCAGCAGCTGTAGCGAGGAAGTCAAATAAGCTTTCTATTTACAAGTATAGTCGATACTCACAAATGAGTTGATCTAGAAGCTCAAGTTCGGTCAAAACATCGGCATGAGGGATGGCTGCCGTGACGTCCGTTTGAACCCCTAGCGGTGCCTGCACACCATCCCGGATCTCCGGGGGACGATCTAACCGCTCGAGCTCGGCCAGAGTGACCGACATGTCATCGGTTTGATCCCCGAACGTGTCGTCCATCTTTTGGGCTGGCGGCGGCGGTGGTGCAGTGTCCCAAAAATCTGAAATTAAATAAATACATATTAATTACTATCACAGGGAAAAAACTACACACCAATCATGCTCAAATTTAAAGCTGGAAATTAATTACCCTCCGCTGTGCAAACCCCATCCTCAGTAAAATACTGCAACTGTTCCATTCCATCGGGTGCCTCCGGTTGAACCATGGCTGCAGGCGCCGAGGGTGTCTCTTCTTGACGGTCTATAAAAAGAGCAAATACAATTGTACACCAACGACGTGATAAGTAAAATAGCTACCCAATAAAATATACAAAGCGCTTTAAAACATACCTGAATTAAAACTAATCTTGATGTTTATGCGATGAAATCACAAATTATATTGAACGAGTGTAAAGATCTCGAGGTCTATTTATAGTCGTTTGCTTTGTTACACAACCACGAATAACAGGGATGTTTACAAACCCTCACAAAGTCCTCGCCAAGGCTGTTGGAGGCAAAAAACATATCCAAGGCGTCTGGAGGTCTATAGACCGGTTTTCATATGAAGGAACTTTTTGAAAATATAGACCGTTTTCGATATTAAGGGATGTTACTTGTCAATCCCCATACATTAAACGGAACATCGGCGTGGAGAAGAGCTGAATGTTCCCGGTTCGTGAATAATTAATTATCACACATTAATAATCAATTAGCACACATTAATAATCAATTAGCACACATTAATAATCAAAAGGTGCGACTAAGGTGTCGAGTTACTATAGATTTTGATTGTGAACTGAAAACAATTTTACTAACGCATCTAAGAGACACTGTAGAAAAACGTATGAACGAATATATGCGTCATTCCTGTAAAATTGTATAATAAATAAATAAATAAATAAATAAATAAATATTTAATAATATCTGTATTTTATTAGACGCTACCACCAGAAGGTGTCAAAGTTAAGTTTCACAGCAAGGGAACATATAAGCAGTTTTGGATATAAAGAGGTGTGGCGAGGGGTCGTGCACAGTAGGAGGGGGGGCGAAAGGATGTGGGGTGTAGAGCGGACAGAGCTTGAACCGGGGGTTACGCCCGCGGGGAAAGAAACCTTCCACACCACGTACTATAATTATCCCTTCCTACAGAAAATGGTCTATAGTTTTTTTCATACTCTAATATTAACCTTCCTAATGAAAAAACGGACTATATATTGACGATGTTTACAACGACGGGGAGCGAGGGGGTTCCCTTGGTCGTCACTTGTTATTGGGGAACAAGGATGGCGATAACAACTCATCACAATACTAGCTATATATGAGCGTCATTCCTGTAAAAGTGTATAATAAATATATATATATATATATATTTGTAATATCTGTGTTTTAAACCCTCCCGATCATCGATAATCGACAATTAATCAGCAATTATCAATCTACAAGTCTCGAGAATCGGTTCGGGGGAACACGTACTATAATTATCCCTTCCTACAGAAAATGGTCTATAGTTTTTTCATACTCTTATATTAACCTTACTAAGGAAAAACGGACTATATGTTCACTTGTTATTGTACCACAAGGATGGTTACAAACGTGTTCAAGGTTAAACTGTACTGAGGGGTCGACCACAGTAGTGTTATATTTGAACCAAATAAATACCGGTACTTAATTTGTTGAAAAATAAGAATATTTAGGAAGAACCATTAGTTATGTTAATCATTATTATGATATTAAGACTAAATACATTACTATTATTCTATGTATAAGTTCATTCTAACCAAAATCATATGTATTCATAAGCTACCATAGTGTGTCTTATATATAAATAATACAATAAAACAGTAAATCTGGATGTACGTTTGATTCCATCTGTTTGTTTCCATTAAACTCGAAAAATATTCATCGGATTGAAATTTAATCACTTTTTCTTCTGTCTTACTTGATCGCCAAACCAACGGATTCCAATAAATATATTCTAATGTTGATATTTTGTTTAGTTGTGGGGTCTTGACACTTTGATTGATTGATTTGATTGATTCCAGACGTACTAAAATTTAAAGGTGCTACAAGGTTATTAGTAACCTAGTGATAAACGAGAAAAACGCATTTGTAATATTAAATTTCCATGTTGGTGGCAAAATTGTCTCTCCTATGTATTTCTTAGACACCATATGGACCTATGTCCCCATTAGACCCACTACATATATTTGTTCCCATTAGTCCCACTACATATATTTGTTCCCATTAAACCCATTATATATCTTTGTTCCCATTAGACCCACTACATATATTTGTTCCCATTAGACCCACTATATATCTTTGTTCCCATTATACCCACTCTATATCTTTGTTCCCATTAGACCCACTACATATATTTGTTCCCATTAGACCCACTCTATCTCTTTGTTTCCATTAGACCCACTATATATCTTTGTTCCCATTAGACCCACTCTATATCTTTGTTCCCATTAGTCCAACTACATATATTTGTTCCCATTAGTCCCACTCTATATCTTTGTTTCCATTAGACCCACTCTATATCTTTGTTTCCATTAGACCCACTCTATATCTTTGTTCCCATTAGACCCACTACATATATTTGTTCCCATTAGACCCACTCTATCTCTTTGTTTCCATTAGACCCACTCTATATCTTTGTTTCCATTAGACCCACTCTATATCTTTGTTCCCATTAGACCCACTCTATATCTTTGTTCCCATTAAACCCATTATATATATTTGTTCCCATTAGACCTACTCTATCTCTTTGTTTCCATTAGACCCACTCTATATCTTTGTTCCCATTAGACCCACTCTATATCTTTGTTTCCATTAGACCCACTCTATCTCTTTGTTTCCATTAGACCCACTCTATATCTTTGTTCCCATTAGACCCACTCTATATCTTTGTTTCCATTAGACCCACTCTATATCTTTGTTTCCATTAGACCCACTCTATCTCTTTGTTTCCATTAGACCCACTCTATATCTTTGTTTCCATTAGACCCACTCTATCTCTTTGTTTCCATTAGACCCACTCTATATCTTTGTTCCCATTAGACCCACTACATATATTTGTTCCCATTAGACCCACTACTTATCTCTTTGTTCCCATTAGACCCACTCTATCTCTTTGTTTCCATTAGACCCACTCTATATCTTTGTTTCCATTAGACCCACTCTATATCTTTGTTCCCATTAGACCCACTCTATATCTTTGTTCCCATTAAACCCATTATATATATTTGTTCCCATTAGACCTACTCTATCTCTTTGTTTCCATTAGACCCACTCTATATCTTTGTTCCCATTAGACCCACTCTATATCTTTGTTTCCATTAGACCCACTCTATCTCTTTGTTTCCATTAGACCCACTCTATATCTTTGTTCCCATTAGACCCACTCTATCTCTTTGTTTCCATTAGACCCACTCTATATCTTTGTTTCCATTAGACCCACTCTATATCTTTGTTCCCATTAGACCCACTCTATATCTTTGTTCCCATTAAACCCATTATATATATTTGTTCCCATTAGACCTACTCTATCTCTTTGTTTCCATTAGACCCACTACATATATTTGTTCCCATTAGACCCACTCTATCTCTTTGTTTCCATTAGACCCACTCTATATCTTTGTTCCCATTAGACCCACTCTATATCTTTGTTCCCATTAGTCCAACTACATATATTTGTTCCCATTAGTCCCACTCTATATCTTTGTTTCCATTAGACCCACTCTATCTCTTTGTTTCCATTAGACCCACTCTATATCTTTGTTCCCATTAGACCCACTCTATATCTTTGTTCCCATTAGACCCACTCTATCTCTTTGTTTCCATTAGACCCACTCTATATCTTTGTTCCCATTAGACCCACTCTATATCTTTGTTCCCATTAGTCCAACTACATATATTTGTTCCCATTAGTCCCACTCTATATCTTTGTTTCCATTATACCCACTCTATATCTTTGTTTCCATTAGACCCACTCTATATCTTTGTTTCCATTAGACCCACTCTATATCTTTGTTTCCATTAGACCCACTCTATATCTTTGTTTCCATTAGACCCACTCTATCTCTTTGTTTCCATTAGACCCACTCTATATCTTTGTTCCCATTAGACCCACTATATATCTTTGTTCCCATTAGACCCACTATATATCTTTGTTCCCATTAGACCCACTCTATATCTTTGTTTCCATTAGACCCACTCTATATCTTTGTTTCCATTAGACCCACTCTATATCTTTGTTCCCATTAGACCCACTCTATCTCTTTGTTTCCATTAGACCCACTCTATATCTTTGTTTCCATTAGACCCACTCTATCTCTTTGTTTCCATTAGACCCACTCTATATCTTTGTTCCCATTAGACCCACTCTATATCTTTGTTTCCATTAGACCCACTCTATATCTTTGTTCCCATTAGACCCACTCTATATCTTTGTTTCCATTAGACCCACTCTATATCTTTGTTCCCATTAGACCCACTACATATATTTGTTCCCATTAGTCCCACTACATATATTTGTTCCCATTAAACCCATTATATATCTTTGTTCCCATTAGACCCACTACATATATTTGTTCCCATTAGACCCACTATATATCTTTGTTCCCATTATACCCACTCTATATCTTTGTTCCCATTAGACCCACTACATATATTTGTTTCCATTAGACCCACTCTATATCTTTGTTCCCATTAGACCCACTATATATTTTTGTTCCCATTAGACTCTATGTTGACAGAATTTCCCATGCTTCTTGTTGGGAACTCTTCTCTCCCCGTTTGACATCCACCATTGTGAGTGTACACTTATTAGACTGTTAAGGAACACAAATTCCTCCTAGTTTAAAAATAAATACTTTTTTTTTTTCGTTTTATACCTTTGAGTTATATGTATGCATACTCAGAAAATTACATGAATCATTTAAAATTGTTTATTTTTTTTAAGTTTCTTGTTTAGTAAAAAATTATAAATCGTATATCTAAACTCGGAAGCAAAAGTTTAGTATTATAGTTTGGTATTTAATTATGGTTTGTGTTGTGATCTGATGTAATATCCCAAGCATGGTCTTTGATTCCTTAAAAATGACCTAAAAAAAAATGTAAAATGACATAAAAATTCTAAAATATTGACCTCAAATTAAAAAATAAATCACCTAAAAATTTAAACAAAAACTCGTAACGAATGCACACGACTAAATCAAACACGCAATTTACAAATGTAAGATAGATCATACCTATTCAATGAAACGCCTGAACAACTAAATAATTACAAACTGGTAAATATGATTATTGATTTACTAATATCTGCTTCAGAAGTAATAGCTACCCTTTTCCAACGCAACCCTCTCAGCCTAGTTGCAGTCTCACCAGGAAAGTGTATTTACAACCAGATAAGCAAAGAGGATAAAAAGTTGAATGCCTACATTATCTTTTCATTGGGACAAATTTTCCTTAGCACCATGTCTTACTACCCGTTCGGTCTATACGCCTATGTATTAATTACGCTAGTGGTTTAGGGGATCAGTAAGGTTATATGTAGAGGAAATGTACCCGAATTTACGTGGAGGTAGAGTGAGTGAAAACTCATTTTGTAAAACCCCCCTCAGTACAGCCGACCGACTCCCCGTTATTGGCAGTCTTATCTATTGCGAGAATATTGCCTTAGACCATGCGACCACCGACAAATGTGTGGTTATAAAATGTATGCTTGAGTAGTTATAGATTTATAAAATATTGATAGTCTTAAAAAATATATTTATTCAACTTAATACCTAAAACATGTATTAAAATGCCTAAAAGTGTCCCAAAAACGATGCAGACCAGGAAAATAGAACATAAAAATCCAAAATGACAAAAAATGACCAAATAATGACCATAAAAAACGTTTCAACAACCAGTAGATCATAAAGAGAATTGATGTACACCCAAGAATTGTCTGTGCTGTACCAAAAAGAAAAAACATATCAAAATCCAGACCTGGTAATAACTTTTCTTCTTCCTCCCCCTTAAAGCCCCTTACCCCTCTGATAATACTCAGTAAAAAAGAGTTATTTTAAACCATTGATGTTTGTTTCGCATCGAATGAAAAGAAACACCGGAAGAGGATGATAACCCTCTTATTACACATGTGGAGGGAGCTTGTATGGGTTCAGGCGCTTCAATGGCGCTGGTATATCAAGTTTAGCACCTTCAGGAGAAATAAGACTAGTCTTCAAAGATATCTTAAGAAACAAGATTGAAGGAAGAATAGAGACTCGGTGAGCGCTAAGATTAAAGGACCTTGAAGGGGATAAAAGGTGTAGGGAGGGCTTCACAAGAAACCTGATCTCTGACAAAGTGTTGGGTGCTAAATTAAAATCATGGGAAGAATAGGTCGTTACTTCAAACGCTGGGTGTACAAGATGTCTAGAGAGACTCACACTCTGACGTCACGTGGTTAAGGCTGAGGTTTTGGTACTTAATTCATTAGATAAACTTGTTACATAACAATTACAGCAACAAATAGTAATATACTGTACAGTGAAATAGCCACTACAAAATATACGACGCACAATCACATGACCATTATTTTCATCTTTGTTTTGTTATCAGCTTAGGCTAGCCATAAAATTAAAATTCTTTCAATAAATGTGTGAATTATAACTTTAATGTATATTTTGAAATAACGTAGCGTTGTTTATAAACATTTTCTAATTCTGTGAATCTGTCCTCCAACGTCTTCCATTTTCCTACGTTCTGAGCGTCTTCTTTCAACCATTTGTAGCATCTCCTTTCCTTGATTTCTGTTCTCATTTTAAACCTTCTACTTCCTCTTTCCCCCTCTATATTCCCGTCTATGATCCTCTTCTTTAAACAAGCTCTACGAAGTGAGTGGCCCAACCAAGAGGTTTTTCTCTTCCTTCTCATCTCAATAAGGCTCTTCTCTTCTTCTACCCTCAACAACACCTCCTCATTCCTCACCCTGTCCATCCAATTCACCTTCTTCATTCTTCTCCATAACCACATTTCAAAACACTCCAAATACCTTAGTTCCTTCTTTTTGATTGTGCTCTTCTCAGATATACGTCACCACACTTCACACTTTACACTCCACACTTCTTCCTTAACTGAATCGGGATTTTTCCAGATGTCAATAATCCCCTCATCCTTCCATATGCTCCCTTGCCCATAGCTATCCTGCTTCTAAATTCTTCTTTATAGTTTCCATTCCAAGTCACCAGACTTCACAAATATTTTAATGGTCTTACTGGTTCCCTTCAATCGATATGTTAACATTACTTTCTTCCTTTCCAACGTTCACCTTTATTCCAAACTCCTTTCACTCTCTTCTGATACCATCCATCATGTCCCGCAGTTGTTCTTCCGACTCTGCTAACACCACTTGGTGATCCACATACTCAATGGCTTCTAGTCGCTCTCCGCCTACTACAGGAGCTTTCCCCGTCAATCTTTAGTTGTGTATATTGAAAAGCTCTGGTGACATACAACATCCTTATTGCATCTCTCTTCCGTTTCACCTTCCTCCACCCTCACCACTTTGACAACTTTGGTACAAGAAAAACACAAAGTGACAGAGAGCAGAATATTATTGTAGGCAAGCGGTTTTTCTTATGGTATTGTGGATGTAAAAAAAAATTACATTTCAGGAGCACAACTAATATAAATGTTAAGATCAATAAACCAGGCATTAAAATGGCAAAGCAACATTAGTTAACACAATTAATTTTAGGAAACTGTTCATTCTATTTACTGAAGTTTAGTTTGTCATTAAACGAGGATTGTTTTGTGTTTTAAGTGATAAAGTAGTTGAGAAATAGTTGTAGTATAATAAATAATTACATATATTAATAGATATATATTCCAAAATGGAGTACAAACTTCAACGGCCTAGGCAATATAAAGGAAGTACCGTAGGCACAGTACATAAATAATATATGAACTTGAATAAATTTATAGTAACAGTAACAAAGTAACAAAAACGAAAGTTAAGTCCACATTTCATTATAATTTAATCTCCTCTAATATTATATGGGGAATATAGAATGTTCGCTGCCCCCGTTCCGTGAGCCTAACGCATCAGAATGGGCTTGTGGGATGGATAGGTAGTGGCAACTATTTGTAAGGTTCCTTTAATTTGGTTTATTGTAATAGATACATTCCTCTACTATTCTAAAATGTGATGTAGGATTTAGAGCTAAGTGAAAGCGTTTGGGAAAAGGAACTCGTTGTGTCAATGTGCCTAATCAGTAGTCCATGTACTGACCTATCTTCAGTGCTATAACTCTAACTGGTGTCGAACACCCAACCATCTAGTGCTGGGAGGTTTTTATCTAACTCTGACTTCTATTATGATTTGGGGCATTCTACTTTGTACGTAACAGTGACTCAAGGTGTAGGATATTCTCCTGACAACTTGGTTAGACCTGGTAGTCGAGTATGTAGAACACTTTGTGCTAGCCCTGTTAGCAACTGGTGTCCTCTGTACGTAACAGCGACTCCAGGTGTAGGATATTCTCCTGACAACTTGGTTAGACCTGGTAGTCGAGTATATAGAACACTTTGTGCTAGCCCTGTTAGCAACTGGTGTCCTCTGTATGTAACAGTGAGTCAAGCTGTAGGATATTCTCCTGACAACTTGGTTAGACCTGGTAGTCGAGTATATAGAACACTTTGTGCTAGCCCTGTTAGAAACTGGTGTCCTCTGTACGTAACAGCGACTCAAGGTGTAGGATATTCTCCTGACAACTTGTTTAGACCTGGTAGTCGAGTATATAGAACACTTTGTGCTAGTCCTGTTAGCAACTGGTGTCTTCTGTACGTAACAGTGACTCAGGGTGTAGGATATTCTCCTGACAACTTGGTTAGACCTGGAAGTCGAGTATATAGAACACTTTGTGCTAGCCCTGTTAGCAACTGGTGTCCACTGTACGTAACAGTGACTCAAGGTGTAGGATATTCTCCTGACAACTTGGTTAGACCTGGTAGTCGAGTATGTAGAACACTTTGTGCTAGCCCTGTTAGCAACTGGTGTCCTCTGTATGTAACAGTGAGTAAGGTGTAGGATATTCTCCTGACAACTTGGTTAGATCTGGCAGTCGAGTATGTAGAACACTTTGTGCTAGTCCTGTTAGCAACTGGTGTCCTCTGTATGTAACAGCGACTCAAGCTGTAGGATATTCTCCTGACAGCTTGGTTAGACCTGGTAGTCGAGTATATAGAACACTTTGTGCTAGCCCTGTTAGCAACTGTGTGTCCCTGTATGTAACAGTGACTCAAGGTGTAGGATATTCTCCTGACAACTTGGTTAGACTTGGCAGTCGAGTATATAGAACACTTTGTGCTAGCCCTGTTAGCAACTTGTGTCCTCTGTATGTAACAGTGAGTCAAGGTGTAGGATATTCTCCTGACAACTTGGTTAGACTTGGCAGTCGAGTATATTGAAAACTTTGTGCTAGTCCTGTTAGCAACTGGTGTCCTGTGTATGTAACCGTGACTCAAGCTGTAGGATATTCTCCTGACAACTTGGTTAGACTTGGTAGTCGAGTATATAGAACACTTTGTGCTAGCCCTGTTAGCAACTGGTGTCCTCTGTATGTAACAGTGAGTCAAGGTGTAGGATATTCTCCTGACAACTTGGTTGACCTGGCAGTCGAGTATATAGAACACTTTGTGCTAGTCCTGTTAGCAACTGGTGTCCTCTGTATGTAACAGTGAGTCAAGGTGTAGGATATTCTCCTGACAACTTGGTTAGACCTGGTAGTCGAGTATTAGAACACTTTGTGCTAGTCCTGTTAGCAACTGGTGTCCTCTGTATGTAACAGTGACTCAAGCTGTAGGATATTTTCCTGACAACTTGGTTAGACCTGGCAGTCGAGTATGTAGAACACTTTGTGCTAGTCCTGTTAGCAACTGGTGTCCTCTGTATGTAACAGCGACTCAAGCTGTAGGATATTCTCCTGACAACTTGGTTAGACCTGGTAGTCGAGTATCTAAAACACTTTGTGCTAGCCCTGTTAGCAACTGGTGTCCTCTGTACGTAACATTGACTCAAGCTGTAAGATATTCTCCTGACAACTTGGTTAGACCTGGCAGTCGAGTATGTAGAACACTTTGTGCTAGCCTGTTAGCACCTAGTGTCCTCTGTACGTAACAGTGAGTCAAGGTGTAGGATATTCTCCTGACAACTTGGTTAGACCTGGCAGTCGAGTATATAGAACACTTTGTGCTAGCCCTGTTAGCAACTGGTGTCCTCTGTACGTAACAGCGACTCAAGCTGTAGGATATTCTCATGACAGCTTGGTTAGACCTGGTAGTCGAGATATAGAACACTTTGTGCTAGCCCTGTTAGCAACTGGTGTCCTCTGTATGTAACAGTGACTCAAGCTGTAGGATATTCTCCTGACAACTTGGTTAGACCTGGCAGTCGAGTATGTAGAACACTTTGTGCTAGTCCTGTTAGCAACTGGTGTCCTCTGTATGTAACAGCGACTCAAGCTGTAGGATATTCACCTGACAACTTGGTTAGACCTGGTAGTCGAGTATATAGAACACTTTGTGCAAGTCTTGTTAGCAACTGGTGTCCTCTGTATCTAACAGCGACTCAAGCTGTAGGATATTCTCCTGACAACTTAGTTAGACCTGGTAGTCGAGTATATAGAACACTTTGTGCTAGCCCTCTTAGCAACTTGTGTCCTCTGTATCTAACAGCGACTCAAGCTGTAGGATATTCTCCTGACAACTTGGTTAGACCTGGTAGTCGAGTATATAGAACACTTTGTGCTAGCCCTGTTAGCAACTGGTGTCCTCTGTATGTAACAGTGACTCAAGGTGTAGGATATTCTCCTGACACCTTGGTTAGACCTGGCAGTCGAGTATGTAAAACACTTTGTGCTAGCCCTGTTAGCCACTGGTGTCCTCTGTACGTAACAGTGACTCAAGGTGTAGGATATTCTCCTGACAAATTGGTTAGACCTGGTAGTCGAGTATATAGAACACTTTGTGCTAGCCCTGTTAGCAACTGGTGTCCTCTGTATCTAACAGCGACTCAAGCTGTAGGATATTCTCCTGACAACTTGGTTAGACCTGGTAGTCGAGTAAATAGAACACTTTGTGCTAGCCCTGTTAGCAACTGGTGTCCTCTGTATGTAACAGTGACTCAAGGTGTAGGATATTCTCCTGACAACTTGTTTAGACCTGGTAGTCGAGTATATAGAAAACTTTGTGCTAGCCCTGTTAGCAACTGGTGTCCTCTGTACGTAACAGCGACTCAAGCTATAGGATATTCTCCTGACAGCTTGGTTAGACCTGGTAGTCGAGTATATAGAACACTTTGTGCTAGCCCTGTTAGCAACTGGTGTCCTCTGTATGTAACAGTGAGTCAAGGTGTAGGATATTTTCCTAACAACTTGGTTAGACCTGGCAGTCGAGTATATAGAACACTTTGTGCTAGCCCTGTTAGCAACTGGTGTCCTCTGTATGTAACAGTGACTCAAGCTGTAGGATATTCTCCTGACAACTTGGTTAGACCTGGCAGTCGAGTATATAGAACACTTTGTGCTAGTCCTGTTAGCAACTGGTGTCCTCTGTATGTAACAATGACTCAAGCTGTAGGATATTTTCCTAACAACTTGGTTAGACCTGGCAGTCGAGTATGTAGAACACTTTGTGCTAGTCCTGTTAGCAACTGGTGTCCTCTGTATGTAACAGTGAGTCAAGGTGTAGGATATTCTCCTGACAACTTGGTTAGATCTGGCAGTCGAGTATGTACAACACTTTGTGCTAGCCCTGTTAGCAACTGGTGTCCTCTGTATGTAACAGTGACTCAAGGTGTAGGATATTCTCCTGACAACTTGGTTAGACCTGGCAGTCGAGAATATAGAACACTTTGTGCTAGCCCTGTTAGCAACTGGTGTCCTCTGTATGTAACAGCGACTCAAGCTGTAGGATATTCTCCTGACAACTTGGTTAGACCTGGTTGTCGAGTAAGTAGAACACTTTGTGCTAGCACTGTTAGCAACTGGTGTCCTCTGTATGTAACAGTGACTCAAGCTGTAGGATATTCTCCTGACAACTTGGTTAGACCTGGTAGTCGAGTATATAGAACACTTTGTGCTAGTCCTGTTAGCAACTGGTGTCCTCTGTATCTAACAGCGACTCAAGCTGTAGGATATTCTCCTGACAACTTGGTTAGACCTGGTAGTCGAGTATATAGAAAACTTTGTGCTAGCCCTGTTAGCAACTGGTGTCCTCTGTATGTAAGAGTGACTCAAGCTGTAGGATATTCTCCTGACAACTTGGTTAGACCTGGTAGTCGAGTATATAGAACACTTTGTGCTAGTCCTGTTAGCAACTGGTGTCCTCTGTATGTAACAGTGACTCAAGCTGTAGGATATTTCCCTGACAACTTGGTTAGACCTGGTAGTCGAGTATATAGAGCACTTAGTGCTAGTCCTGTTAGCAACTGGTGTCCTCTCTATATAACAGTAACTCAAGGTGTAGGATATTCTCCTGACAACTTGGTTAGACTTGGCAGTCGAGTATGTAGAAAACTTTGTGCTAGCCCTGTTAGCAACTGGTGTCCTCTGTATGTAACAGTGACTCAAGGTGTAGGATATTCTCGTGGCACCTTGGTTAGACCTGGCAGTCGAGTATGTAGAACACTTTGTGCTAGCCCTGTTAGCAACTGGTGTCCTCTGTACGTAACCGCGACTCAAGGTGTAGGATATTCTCCTGACAACTTGGTTAGACCTGGTAGTCGAGTATATAGAACACTTTGTGCTAGCCCTGTTAGCAACTGGTGTCCTCTGTATGTAACAGTGAGTCAAGCTGTAGGATATTCTCCTGACAACTTGGTTAGACCTGGTAGTCGAGTATATAGAACACTTTGTGCTAGCCCTGTTAGAAACTGGTGTCCTCTGTATGTAACAGTGACTCAAGCTGTAGGATATTCTCCTGACAACATGGTTAGACCTGGCAGTCGAGTATGTAGAACACTTTTTGCTAGCCCTGTTAGCAACTGGTGTCCTCTGTATGTAACAGTGACTCAAGCTTTAGGATATTCTCCTGACAACTTGGTTAGACCTGGCAGTCGAGTATATAGAACACTTTGTGCTAGTCCTTTTAGAAACTGGTGTCCTCTGTATGTAACAGTGAGTCATAGTGTAGGATATTCTCCTGACAACTTGGTTAGACCTGGCAGTCGAGTATGTAGAACACTTTGTGCTAGCCCTGTTAGCAACTGGTGTCCTCTGTATGTAACAGTGACTCAAGGTGTAGGATATTCTCCTGACATCTTGGTTAGACCTGGCATTCGAGTATATAGAACACTTTGTGCTAGCCCTGTTAGCAACTGGTGTCCTCTGTACATAACAGCGACTCAAGGTGTAGGATATTCTCCTGACAACTTGGTTAGACCTGGTAGTCGAGTATATAGAACACTTTGTGCTAGTCTTGTTAGCAACTGGTGTCCTCTGTATCTAACAGCGACTCAAGCTGTAGTATATTCTCTTGACAACTTAGTTAGACCTGGTAGTCGAGTATATAGAACACTTTGTGCTAGCCCTGTTAGCAACTGGTGTCCTCTCTATGTAACAGTGAGTCAAGGTGTAGGATATTCTCCTGACAACTTGGTTAGACCTGGCAGTCGAGTATGTAGAAAACTTTGTGCTAGCCCTGTTAGCAACTGGTGTCCTCTGTATGTAACAGCGACTCAAGCTGTAGGATATTCTCCTGACAACTTGTTTAGACCTGGTAGTCGAGTATATAGAACACGTTGTGCTAGTCCTGTTAGCAACTGGTGTCCTCTCTATGTAACAGTGACTCAAGGTGTAGGTTATTCTCCCCTACAACTTGGTTAGACCTGGTAGTCGAGTATATAGAACACTTTGTGCTAGTCCTGTTAGCAACTGGTGTCCTCTGTACGTAACAGCGACTCAAGGTGTAGGATATTCTCCTGACAACTTGGTTAGACCTGGCAGTCGAGTATGTAGAACACTTTGTGCTAGCCCTGTTAGCAACTGGTGTCCTCTGTATGTAACAGTGAGTCAAGGTGTAGGATATTCTCCTGACAACTTGGTTAGACCTGGCAGTCGAGTATATAGAACACTTTTTGCTAGCCCTGTTAGCAACTGGTGTCCTCTCTATGTAACAGTGACTCAAGGTGTAGGATATTCTCCTGACAACTTGGTTAGACCTGGCAGTCGAGTATATAGAACACTTTGTGCTAGCCCTGTTAGCAACTGGTGTCCTCTGTACATAACAGCGACTCAAGGTGTAGGATATTCTCCTGACAACTTGGTTAGACCTGGTAGTCGAGTATATAGAACACTTTGTGCTAGTCTTGTTAGCAACTGGTGTCCTCTGTATCTAACAGCGACTCAAGCTGTAGTATATTCTCTTGACAACTTAGTTAGACCTGGTAGTCGAGTATATAGAACACTTTGTGCTAGCCCTGTTAGCAACTGGTGTCCTCTCTATGTAACAGTGAGTCAAGGTGTAGGATATTCTCCTGACAACTTGGTTAGACCTGGCAGTCGAGTATGTAGAAAACTTTGTGCTAGCCCTGTTAGCAACTGGTGTCCTCTGTATGTAACAGCGACTCAAGCTGTAGGATATTCTCCTGACAACTTGTTTAGACCTGGTAGTCGAGTATATAGAACACGTTGTGCTAGTCCTGTTAGCAACTGGTGTCCTCTCTATGTAACAGTGACTCAAGGTGTAGGTTATTCTCCTGACAACTTGGTTATACTTGGCAGTCGAGAATATAGAACACTTTTTGCTAGCCCTGTTAGCAACTGGTGTCCTCTGTATCTAACAGCGACTCAAGCTGTAGTATATTCTCTTGACAACTTGTTTAGACCTGGTAGTCGAGTATATAGAACACTTTGTGCTAGCCCTGTTAGCAACTGGTGTCCTCTGTATGTAACAGCGACTCAAGGTGTAGGATATTCTCCTGACAACTTGGTTAGACCTGGTAGTCGAGTATATAGAACACTTTGTGCTAGCCCTGTTAGCAACTGGTGTCCTCTGTATCTAACAGCGACTCAAGCTGTAGGATATTCTCCTGACAACTTGGTTAAACCTGGTAGTCGAGTATATAAAACACTTTGTGCTAGCCCTGTTAGCAACTGGTGTCCTCTGTACGTAACAGCGACTCAAGGTGTAGGATATTCTCCTGACAACTTGTTTAGACCTGGTAGTCGAGTATATAGAACACGTTGTGCTAGTCCTGTTAGCAACTGGTGTCCTCTCTATGTAACAGTGACTCAAGGTGTAGGTTATTCTCCTGACAACTTGGTTATACTTGGCAGTCGAGAATATAGAACACTTTTTGCTAGCCCTGTTAGCAACTGGTGTCCTCTGTATGTAACAGCGACTCAAGCTGTAGGATATTCTCCTGACAACTTGTTTAGACCTGGTAGTCGAGTATATAGAACACTTTGTGCTAGCCCTGTTAGCAACTGGTGTCCTCTGTATCTAACAGCGACTCAAGCTGTAGTATATTCTCTTGACAACTTAGTTAGACCTGGTAGTCGAGTATATAGAACACTTTGTGCTAGCCCTGTTAGCAACTGGTGTCCTCTCTATGTAACAGTGAGTCAAGGTGTAGGATATTCTCCTGACAACTTGGTTAGACCTGGCAGTCGAGTATATAGAACACTTTGTGCTAGTCCTGTTAGCAACTGGTGTCCTCTCTATGTAACAGTGACTCAAGGTGTAGGATATTCTCCTGACAACTTGGTTAGACCTGGCAGTCGAGTATATAGAACACTTTGTGCTAGCCCTGTTAGCAACTGGTGTCCTCTGAATGTAACAGTGACTCAAGGTGTAGGATATTCTCCTAACACCTTGGTTAGACCTGGCAGTCGAGTATGTAGAACACTTTGTGCTAGCCCTGTTAGCAACTGGTGTCCTCTGTACGTAACAGCGACTCAAGGTGTAGGATATTCTCCTGACAACTTGGTTAGACCTGGTAGTCGAGTATATAGAACACTTTGTGCTAGCCCTGTTAGCAACTGGTGTCCTCTGTATCTAACAGCGACTCAAGCTGTAGGATATTCTCCTGACAACTTGGTTAAACCTGGTAGTCGAGTATATAAAACACTTTGTGCTAGCCCTGTTAGCAACTGGTGTCCTCTGTACGTAACAGCGACTCAAGGTGTAGGATATTCTCCTGACAACTTGGTTAGACCTGGTAGTCGAGTATATAGAACACTTTGTGCTAGTCCTCTTAATAACTGGTGTTCTCTGTATCTAACAGCGACTCAAGCTGTAGGATATTCTCCTTACAAATTGGTTAGACCTGGTAGTCGAGTATATAGAACACTTTGTGCTAGCCCTGTTAGCAACTGGTGTCCTCTGTACGTAACAGCGACTCAAGGTGTAGGATATTCTCCTGACAACTTGGTTAGACCTGGCAGTCGAGTATGTAGAACACTTTGTGCTAGCCCTGTTAGCAACTGGTGTCCTCTGTATGTAACAGTGAGTCAAGGTGTAGGATATTCTCCTGACAACTTGGTTAGACCTGGCAGTCGAGTATATAGAACACTTTTTGCTAGCCCTGTTAGCAACTGGTGTCCTCTCTATGTAACAGTGACTCAAGGTGTAGGATATTCTCCTGACAACTTGGTTAGACCTGGCAGTCGAGTATATAGAACACTTTGTGCTAGCCCTGTTAGCAACTGGTGTCCTCTGTATGTAACAGTGAGTCAAGGTGTAGGATATTCTCCTGTCAACTTGGTTAGACCTGGCAGTCGAGTATGTAGAACACTTTGTGCTAGCCCTGTTAGCAACTGGTGTCCTCTGTATGTAACAGTGACTCAAGGTGTAAGATATTCTCCTGACAACTTGGTAAGACCTGGCAGTCGAGTATATAGAACACTTTGCGCTAGCCCCTAACAACTGGTCTACGTCTTTCCGAAAGCCCCCCCCCCCCCCCCTCTCTCTCTCTCTTCTTCTCCTAAGGCCTAAAACTCACTGTTATATACCCTAAAAGGAGGGTTTTTCCCTCAGATATTAGTTTTGACAACGCTCCTTGTTATACTACCTGTCAAAACAATCGATGTTGTTAAAAACACGGGCTAGTTTGAATACTCGACTGCTGAGTCAGGAGAGATGACAGTTTGATTTCATATTCTTACGTCATTCTTACAGCCTCTAGTTTACCTATATAATATAATATAATATAATATAATAATATATATAATATATAATATAATATATTTTAAAAAAATAACAATTTTAGAGAATATTAGGAAGTTTGTCATACACACTTATATAAATAAAGTCGATAACAAAAAGGGCCTAATCCAAAATCATAGTATAAGTTTATGCAATGTAACTTCAAGAAATCTATGTCATTCCTTATTTTTTTAAATTAATTTGTTGTAAATAATAAAGTATGTATTAAAAAAGATATTTTGCCTGAAAGATTCCAAATATTAACAAGTATTATTTTCTGAATTATAAGCCAAAACGCAATTTGGTAAAGTTAAAGATTTAAACATATATACATTATTTAACGTATTAGCAAACGAATTAGCTCCTTTAATGAAATCCTCTCCAAGAGTAGTTTTATATCACCACTCCCAGAATGCAAGAGACACTAGTTGCCACAGAGAAGGATATAGCGTAGTTAAGACAAACGGAGGTAATAAGGGAAGGAAACGTATGTCGGATATCAGGTGGCGATTCTACACAACATGCTTACATGTAATCCAAATTGGATTTCTGAACCATTGTGACGTCATACCATCCTTCTCGAACATTAAAAGTGGCGCGTTGTTCAAGCTCCTCTTTAGCTCACCAGTCAAACATCCACTCTTATCGCGTGCGGGTGAGCTTGGCTCGTCTTTAGGTTAAGTGGTCGTAGAAAGAGGGAGTGATTGAATGGAGTACATTGGGAGTGACAACCTAAGGAGATGTTTCCCGCTTAGTCATATTTATATTTTTGTTGTTCATTGTAGATTGTGGATTACGGTGGGCAGAACATGCAGGCTGAAAGGGAGAATCTAGAACCTTGTTCATGGTAATGACTGGCAAACCAAATGAGAAGAAACCATTGAGAGACATGGACGCAGATGGGAGGATAACATTAGAATGGACCTGAAAGATCTACTATTGTGTAATGAGGTTGACTGGATAAAATTAGCTCAAGATAGGGATATAGGGCGTACTTTTGAAAATGTGGCAATTACCTCCCAAGTTCCTAATGTCATACAACAATTATCTAAAATTAATAACTATAGAACATATAATAATTATTCAATTCTTTAAAGTAGTCACTAATAATGTTCAATATCAACACAGTTCACAAGTTAACAGTCAATGTCTACGTCACCCGTAAATCACCAATGGTTCCCACGCACGTCACACCACTACACGAATCCCGGACACGCTGGAACCTCACTAGCCTGAACTCAGAATGGGAGTCCCTCGGATGATAGCCGACCATGTATAAAGGTGCGGCGCCACAGCCACCGGACTGGACTTTACTTGACATGACTGGAGTCCAGTGTGATTTTCCATACAATGTTTATTTATGGTCTAAGCGCCACTGCGACCAGACTTGACTGGACTTGACATAATCTGCCGACCGGAGTCAGGTCGAGTACGGTCCCAATTGGAAAACTAGCTTGAGTCTGTTTCCCCCACCACTCGTAACAACACTATCTCCAGCACGTGTGCAATTGTTTACCTACCGCACGTCTACCATTTTCATATTAATATTTTATTTAAAGTACAAATTTAAAGTACTTAAAATTATATTTAAAGTGTCTCTATATTCTTCTTAAAAATAAGTTCTCGAATATTAAAACTTGATTTTATAAAACCGTTCTAATATTATTAAAACAATTTAAAATTTATTTGGAAGATAAACTTGTAGAGACAGTCCGAGAGCACAGTGTATTGTATGACACAAGTAACAAGAATTTTTTCAACGCCAGGATGAAACACAAAATTTGGGATGAAATAGCAGCTAGACTGAACATTAAATCGTGAGAGTGAAATATTATTTGTATAACTTACATTTTTATTTCTATTTTTCACAATAAAATAATTTTTCATAAAAATTTGTAAAAAGGAATCATCATTTTACTTTGCTTGCTTTAGTAACATGCATAATCTGAACAATATAAATTACATCTTCTTGGTTGTTATTCATTCCCTTATTTGGTACAAGCTTTGGTCTTCAACTACGATGACATGTTTATGTGATGTTACACCCTCTTTAAATCTTATTTATAATAAAGATGATTAATTTAAATTCATACTATCGTAAAGTTTGTTTCTTCCAAATAACATTTCAAAATTTCACATTCTGTGGGATGATTTGGTTAGTCGAAAGTAGTTTTTAAACTGCTCATCTGTCAAAGATTTTATTAATGTACTAGCCCTCTTCCCGTAAAAAATATTGTAAAGAATCCTTTAAAACAAAGCTTCAAATCATCCATAATGTCAATATAAAAACAAAACTTTTTTTTACTTATTTTTTTGAAAATACAGTCCTACCATCACTGTATAGCCCCCTCCCTCTTATTATCCTCCCTCCTATTTTCATCTCATTCCTCTATAATTTTATTTGCTCTAGGCGCGAAAGGAATTGTGTATACACCAATCAAACAAATGGTTAAAATCAAATTAATTTTTCAGCTTCCTCCACTTTCATTTACTCCCTTCGTTTCCCCAAATTTTATTTTAATTTTTTTTTTTTTTGCGTTCCTCGTCACTACATCTATTTTTCTTTCCTCACCCCTACCCCCCCGCCCCTTCACCAACCTCACTTTCCCTTCAACAACTTTTTTTTTCTAACGACTATATAATATACTATCGACATTTTTATGAGGAATAAATTAAATTTTCAAAATTAAATATAACCTATCTTACTCGCTGATAATGTAGCTTTATATTAGTGAAATACATTTTAAAATCGGTCCAGTAGTTTTTGAGTTTATCCATTTCAAACAAAAAAAACAAATCTTTCCTCTTTATAATATGAGTATAGATGAAACTCGTCTAACACATTTATTTCTTCCACATATGTATTTATACGTGCTCTCTTCCTTTTCGATAGCAGTAATGAACAACAATCCAAAACATCTTCATCTGAATTGGATTCAAAACTTAAATCCAATAACTGTTGCCCGGAATTCATATTATGATGAGAGAAATACAGAATAAACTGATATGTTAAATATACTACAGTCAACTCAAGTCTGTTCACTGTGGCGCTTATCCACATTAGTCCGGTCATGTCAAGTCAAGGCTGGTCATGTCAAGTCAAGTCCAGTCCAGTGGCTGTGGCGCCCTACCTTAAATGGGGGTCCCAGTTCGAGTCTGAGCTCTGAACGTCTCCCTCTATAGACTACTGGATTCTAGGAAAATAAGCCCCAACTCTTCTAAATGTGTTATATTCATTTCAACTAAGCCTCCTTGCAGTGAGGCTGTCTGGCTACCCGCTAAACAAGGATGGAGAGAGAGATAGAGAGAGAGGGGAACAGAGAGGGAAAACAAATGACCGGCACGCTGGCCCTACAGTTGGACACTAGTCTCGCTATATTTATTTTACGTGAGGTCTACAGCCCTTACAACAATAATTTTGAAGTGAAATATGAAAAAAACTGACATATTTATATTTTCTTTAATGATTATTCAAGGGTATATTAAGTTAGAGGGATGAAAAAAACATAAATTTATTTTTTGAAAAATACTAGAGGTCAATTACGCTTCGCATATGTGTGTAGTGGCGTTTTGAAGTTGAATAGCGTGTGAAGAGACTTCAACTCTCTCTGGTCTCGAAGATAATAATGTCTTCTCAAACTGTCCACATGTTAATTTATAATATTGTTTAAAAGTACAAAGTTAAACCAGTTTCACATCCAAATGCAAACAAATACACTTTTTTGTTTGTATAGTTCAATCGGCTCAATTCTGATATATTTATCGCGACAAGATGAAGTACTTGGAAGTATACATGAAATGCAACAACAATTCATCACAACACAACATGCTTTCAAGTTAAGAAACCAGCCATCTACAAGGTGTCTGACTAGTCAAATACGTCAGGTCTGGGTTCCAATCCTAGCTGAGCTCACTTGGGAACGTCCAACACTTTATCACATGGCGTGTGTCAACTGAGCTAGATAGCATTGTCGAAGATTCATCATTGATCAATTGTTGGTTGGGGGTCTTGTTGCTATATTATATAATATCACGGGTGTGGTCATTGATTGATTAACTACTAGACTGCATGGTGTAGATCGTGAACAATTGAACTATTGAAATAGATAAATGAACAACTCGTTTCAGTGAAATGAATCACTCTGAACTAGTCTCAACGGTAAACAGTTTGGTACATCTTTTGTTGACAACCTTCTTCACCGCTGCTACATTATATTATTGAGTTAGTGTCGGATGACGATGGCCCAAATAAGGTTGCAGACTTAAGCAGGGCGCCTTAGTAAACGAGAAATTTCCACACAAACGTTCTGCTATAACTCAATTTTTTATTCTAAGATGTTTCAAAATATGGTTCACGTCAAAATAAAGTCAAAATATTTCAACATGGCTCTTTTTCCTTAACAACCCTATAGTTTTGTAGTGAAAATGTGTGAAAATATGACATTAGCTCACTTTCAACAACTTTTCAAATATATTTTTGAGCTATGATAGGGTTATTAGGCTTGGTTATAAGGGGCTCTAGATTTAGCAAATACAGTAATTTTTGTATAGGCTCAAAACAGACAATTTTAAGATATTTGAAATCTAGTGATTTTTCCATGTCGTAATTCTTCTTACCCTCTTTCTTATTGACATAAGAAAGGGTGAGTGTGGGTGAAGGGTGACAGGAGTATAAGCTGAAACAGAATAGAGAAGTAGTTCTATAAAACGGTACAGTTAATTGTGTGTTAAGTGACAGTGGTTGGTCTGTGTCGCTGACCGAGGCGGACGAAAGGATCATGTTAGACTAGACTACTTATGATAAGGAGGATGGGGTTAGAATCCCAGTCGGGTGCACTGAGGGTGTTTTTTCCAAAATGGTTTTTCCCTATCCCTCTACGTGACTGCGGGTACACTTCCTCTAAATTCAATCTTCCTCACACCTAGTTCATTAGTGTAATTAGTGCATATGCGTATAACCTGAATAGATAGTAACTAATACGGGGTAATAACATTTTGTGTCTGTCCGTCAGTCTGTCCGTCAGTCTGTCCATCAGTTTGTCCGTCAGTCTGTCCGTCAGTTTGTCCGTCAGTCTGTCCGTCAGTCTGTCCGTCAGTCTGTCCGTCAGTCTGTCCGTCAGTCTGTCCGTCAGTCTGTCCGTCAGTTTGTCCGTCAGTCTGTCCGTCAGTCTGTCCGTCAATCTGTTCGTCAATCTGTCCGTCAGTCTGTCCGTCAGTCTGTCCGTCAGTCTGTCCGTCAGTTTGTCCGTCAGTTTGTCCGTCAGTTTGTCCGTCAGTCTGTCCGTCAGTCTGTCCGTCAGTCTGTCCGTCAGTCTGTCCGTCAGTCTGTCCATCAGTTTGTCCATCTGTGCCTCTGACTAGATCCTAAGCTATTGTACCGATCAGTCTAAAACTTGGTATCTTAGGTTTTCATAGGGTTTCCAGAAGTGGATTTTGAAATTGAATATCCAAACCCTAAAATTAAGGATAGTTTACTGTGGAGCAAAAAGAGAAAAAAAAATGATTTTATAAAAATCGGCTCTAACTATTTTGATTACATTTAATTTCTAAGCATTGGTCAATATTATAAACAAAATGGCTATTACCATTTTCTCGGAAAAATGACTTCAAGGGTTTCGGTCAGATGTGTAAATTCTCATTTTTTATCACATCTCCGAAACTCTTTGAGATATGAAATTACTTATCATTGCAAATATGTAGGGCTATTAATAATAAAAATCTTTTATTTGAAGAATATTTTTATAAAACCAATAATTTTCAAACTAAACGTGTATATATATATATATAAACTTTTTGAACACCTAAGGTATTGCGACCGTAAAAATAATCTAGCCCTAGATGTTGATGGGTGTTGACGTCTCAAGACCCCCCAAACCCTAAAAAGTTGTTTTTGCAACGCCGTCTGTCTGTGTGTCTGTCTAACCCTAAAATTAGGAGTAGTTTAATAAAGGTCGAAAAGAGAAAAATTCAATTTTCTCAAAATCGGCATTAACGATTTAGATTAAAATTTGTATCTGGACGTTGATTAAGAGTATAAACAAAATGGCTATTTTCACTTTCCCATGAAAATGAGTTTTAGGGTAATTTACAGAAGCGGAAATGTCCTTACCTCCGCAACTATTTGAGATATTAAATAACTTATCATTGCGAAATTGTAGTAATATTAAAAATAAAAAAACTTTTATTTGAAATATATCCTTATAAACTCAATAGTTTCGGAGATATTGGCAAATATTTTAATACAATTTTGCGCACTTTAGTTATACAGATACCACTTAAGCTTTAACGTAATAATTCTCTAATTCCATAGAGTAAGTAGATAAGTAAGTCTTTAATTATTTTTTTAACCTCTTAGGAGGAATGTTTGTACAGCAATGATCTATCTCTATCATTTGAGACTAAAAAGTCAATACTTACAATGTTTATTGGTCTAAACTTATAAATGAGGAATATAATAAAAATGCTATAACCATAATATGTGCTACCCCCTAATAAAATCTCAAAAATTTTGACTGCAAGTTGAAATCTTAATACTAATTATTAAGCCTTGTGGACCCAATATCGAGTTTTTTTAACCAAATATAATAGTAAGGACTTTAATACTTTTAATGAAAAGCATAAAATATAAATCCGGGTGACAACAAATGTTGAACGTAAGTATAACGCCATTTTTGCTCGGGTTTGCTAGTGTATATTATCTCGTTTGACATATTATGTATGTTACGAGCTTTGAGTAAATTTCTCAAGTTTTAAACAATGTAGTGATAAAGTCCGTGCGGAGTTCCGTTGTTGTAATTGTTAGGATGTGCTGTATTACATTGCATTGACGCTAGTTTAGTCTTCATAGATCTCACACCGGATGAAACACACACTTAGCACAAGATGTATGCAACATGGTACATACATTGTCGATAATTCAACATTTTAGATGGTGGTGAGGTGGGGGGGGGGGGTTTGTATGGTAATTGAGCATAGTGGTTCATTGTTCCGTGTTTGACATGAATCAAGCGTCTACTTATTGATAAGTTTGCAATCTTGACGGAATCTGACAATTCAGTACCCCTCGTTGGACTGACAGATATCTAACACTTATTTTTTATGTATTGTTGAAATATATCATGAGCATTATGACTATACACTTAAAAATTACTCTAAGACACATCTGGTAGAGAAGTTGTGAGAGGAAATAACAAGAATCTGTCAGTATGTTGCGCTAATTCAGAAGATAAAATACTACAAGCATCAAGTGTTTATTTAATTCAAATAACTGGGTGAACTCAAAATTACCGTTTCTTCTTTCACCTTCTGCTAAATAATTAATTTGCCAGTAGCATCAGAATTTCTACTTCAGACGGCTCTGTCATGACTGGATTTTGTCAAACGTTCGTGTTGCATGGTCACATGTGGTATGTTATGTAGATGTGACCCTGTACCACTATATTTTAATTTTAAGATACTATGAGCGAGAATATGATATCTAGTTTGTTGTAAGTGGTTGAATTATTATTATTATTATTATTATTATTATTATTATTATTATTATTATTAGCACCGCGTCTTACTACCCGTTCGGGTTATACGCACTTACGCTAATGTGTAATGGTAGGGTGATTGTGAGATGAAATGAAGAACCTACAGTTTAACGTGGAATCCGAACCACGGTGGCGACCTGGCATTCCACACATTCACAAGATGTCTTGTCAGAGGTGTAGGAAGGGTTTGGAAATCAGATAAATCTGTGCCGGGACTGAGGGTAAGTGGTTGAAAATATAAGATGAATGTAGATAACTGCAAGAAACCACAGATAGTCAGCCCGAGGTCATCCGTTGTTTACAGCAATCGTTTGTCTGTATGGCCAAATTTGGGTCATATTAACCTAGCTGTGTTCTGATTTGTTGCAAGGCACAGTTTCAAAACCAAAAGTTTGAAAAACATAGAGCATCTTCTGTGACACTTGGCTGATAATCGTCTTTAAATATGGTTGTGTATCATACGTATGTATAATTTATAGTTTACGGCATTTCACCGGTAGTGTTTTTAGTATGGGTGTGATTTTCACGCCTACTTTTGTATTTTTAATTAATAATCTTACTAATAAAAGTACTTCCTTTGGATGTGATAATCTATACATTTAATAACATTAACTAGTTGAACGTATTACTCTACAACATATATTATCCACTATAATTATTCTTAGCACCGCGTCTTACTACCCGTTCGGGTTAAAAGCACTTACGCTAATGTGTAATGGTAGGGTGATTGTGAGATGAAATGAAGGACCTACTGTTTAACGTAGAATCCGAACCACGGTGGAGGCCCGGCATTCCCCACATTCACAAGATGTCTTGTCAGAGGTGAAGGAAGGGTTTGGTAATCAGATAATTTTTTGTCGGGACCGAGGATTGAACCCCGGACCCCAGCACAGAAGTCCGACACCTTACCCCTAGACCACCAGGTCACCCATCCACTATAAAATTAACCGAAATAAGTGTTGACATTTTCTTATGTTTAATAATTCTTGTTCACGTATATAAAAAAGTATTGTGTTACAGACCATAACACCACATTTGTCTCATTTATTGGTGCCAGATTATTTCTTACGTTGACAGTTGATACCTAATTGGTCATGTGTAAGAAATTGATATTTGGCCCCAAACGATAGAACACCTGAAAGGGTGCGTTGAAGAAAATATCGCAAGACATTCTACGCAAGTAGCCACATGACTGCTCGTACCAACTCGATCTGGACCTATTCTGAAGAAAATGGGTTTTCCCTAGTGACGTCATCCCCCCCAACCTTCTCCATCCTCCACAGTTTTTCTCTGATGTCGTCATACCTACCTACCCTTTTCCCCTCTCCTATCTCATCCCTAGTGTTGTTAAACCTAGATGACGTCACACTAATGTTGCAATTCACGCTCTCTGTGATAACTTAGTCTTAGGAACTCTAGAAATATAATTTATCACTCTCTCCTCTTCCAATCTTCGTCTGAGCTACTTTAGACAGAGGTCTTTGATTTTTTACTTTGATGGGTCATCTGGCACCAGTTGGCCCTATAACGTGCATTATTCCCAACATGTTGAGACCAGTTTTAAATATATCATGGATAACGTCACCCAAATAACGCAACCCTGATAGTAGCTTACAGGGCGTATGGCCCCAATTTGACCTTTGACCTTTGACCCCAATTTGTGTGACGTAATAATTGCGTGTTATGTTGCAACATCCTGTTTGAGTACCGTGACCTACTAGAATTGTTGTTAGTGGAGAAGCTCCAATGAGCGCAATAGTGGTGTTTAACAAGGAAATTGCCGTAACTAAGATTGAACAGCTCTGTAACCAGTGGGTAACATGCGTAGAACTGGGAACTAGCTCAGGCAGGTGTATAGTGGCAAACCTATATTTTCAATTTAGGCATCCAATTGAGCCATATCTTGATCAGTTGGAGATAATATGTAGGACATACGCAGGTGTGCCACTCATAATTACCGCTGATGCTAATGCTAAGTCTCCCATGTGGCATAGTAATAGGGTGATTGGGAGAGATAGAAGGGGTCGTGCTTTGGAGGAGTTCATCTATGGTCATGGGCTTGAGGTTGCAAACCAACCGAATAATCCCCCTACATATCAGGGGAGAGCTGGGGCTTCTTCCAACATTGACGTCACTTTGTGTAACGCCGAGTCCATGGACATGGTGGAAGGTTGGAGGGTTGTGGACAACGTCACGGTCAGTGACCATAACCTGATCGTCTTTGAATTTGTCACGGGGAGGCTGGTGGATGGAAATGGGGAAGGGAAAAGAAGGAGATACAACATGAGCAAAGCTAACTGGGAGAAGCTGAGGGCTGAACTGATACTGCCCAGTCCAGTGGCACAAGGCGACAATGTCAACATGAAGGCCAAACAGCTGACGTGGGCTCTGCAGGATGCAATGAGGAAGTCGATACCTGTGGTGAAAGGTGATACCAAGGTTGTAATAAGCCATGGAATGACAGACTGCAGAGTCTTCGAGCAAGGGCAAGGAGAACGCGTAGGAGATATCAGAGGTGTCGAGACCCGGCTGGTCGTGTGGTGCTGTTAAATATCTACAGGGAGAGCAAGAGAGAGTTTGAGGATGGGTTGTATCAGGAGAAGAGGAAAAGTTGGGAGAAGTATGTACAGGAGGAGTTACAGAGGGGACCTTGGGGGGTGCCGTTTAAGATAGCCTCCGGGAAATTACGCCCCCCAGCCATGATAACCACGCTATCTAAGGATGATGGGAGTACCACGACCAGCTGGGAAGAGTCTGCGGTTCTTTTAATGGAGACATTGTTGCCAGATGACGACGTGACAGAAGATACTGAAGAGCACCAAATGTTGAGGGAGAGGATGGAGAATGACGAGTATGTAAATGAGGAAGAGGTAGATCCTGTTAGTCGGGCGGAGGTGATCAGGAACATTGCTCTGATGGGTAAGAAAAAGGCGCCTGCTCCGGACGGGATAAAGGTCGAGGTGCTGGAGAAGACGGCTGACCTTATTGCTCCTTTCTTGCAGGGCTGTTAAACGAATGCCTAGCTCAAGGCAGAATCCCGAACATCTGGAAGCAGAGCGAGGTAATCGTGCTAAGCAAGGGGGGGGGGGATAAAAATCCGCTTATTCCGAAGTCATACAGACCCATCTGCCTGTTGAACACAGCAGGGAAGTTGCAGGAGAAGATATTGTGTGAAAGATTACTGAGACACAGGACAGTCATGGGCATGCATCAGCAGCAGTATGGCTTCCGAAGAGGCAGGTCGACAGAGGACGCAATCTGCAGAGCAATGGAACTGATTGACTTGGCAAATGGTAAATACGTCGTAGGAATATTTGTGGACATCTCAGGCGCTTATGACAACCTCTGGTGGCCGGCGATGTTTGACAGATTAAGAGAGATTCAGTGTCCGGGGCTGCTGTATAGGAGTCTTAAGGACTACTGTCGTAATAGATACTCCACCCTGAGATGTCCAGGAAATAAGGTTCAGAAGCTACTGACGAAGGGATGTCCCCAGGGATCGGTATGTGGCCCGATATTTTGGGATGTCAGCCTGGAACCAGTGTTGTACTTGTTGGAGGCGATGCCAGAGACGCAGGGTGTGGTTGCCTTCGCAGACGGCCTTCTAATAGTAATAGAAGGGTACTCGAGAAGGAACTTAGAGGAAAAAAGTAACCAGGTGCTTGAAGAACTTGACACCTGGTGTAAAAGTGTCAAGTTAAAAATGGCACCGGCGAAGACGACCTTCATGCTGTTTAAGGGTAGATTGGCTAGGGATCCGACCATAAAGTTAGGTACGAAATCTATAAGAAGAAGCCATACGGTCAGATACCTGGGAGTTACCCTAGATGAAAAGAGGAACTTCACAGCGCACATGGAGGGAGTGATGGGGAAAACTCTGTCGGTGATGAATAAAATTATAAGCATGGGACAGAGGCGGTTTTATCTGCCTATGCGGATAATAAGGACATACCATCAGATGATCCTTCTCTCCATTGTGAGCTATGGGGCGTGCATCTGGGCTCACAGACTAACCAATGTCGCTCCGGCTAAGGCGATTCAGGGTCTGCAGAGGAACATCTTATTGAGGCTGACGGGAGCCTACCGGACTGTAGCAACGGATGCATTGAGTGTGGCCCTAGGTGTATGGCCGTTGGACCTCCTCATAAGGAAGAAAGCTGTGGCGTACTGGCTAAAAAAGAGAAACTTGGAGAAGGTGAGACTCCTCACCACACACGATGTGACAACTTTTGGAGGGGCGGAAATAGTCCTGTTGGAGGAGTGGCAGAGACGTTGGGAGAGAAGTGGGACAGGTAGGAGGACTTATCAATTGTTCCCAAATGTGGTTGAGAGACTAGAGAATAAGCACCTCCAGCCATCTCGGGGTCTTGTCCACTTCATCACGGGGAAGGGACCGTACCCGGCATCTCTAAGGAAGCTGGGATTGATAGAGTCGGGGAATTGTCAATGTGGTGAGGAGGGAACCCCTGAACATGTGGTGCTTGAGTGTGTCATTACACTAGAAGCAAGAAGGAACTACCAGAGAGAGATCCAGGGAAGATTAGTAGGCGAAGTACTGAGGGACCCAATCTATTGGAAATTCTTAGACCAGATTGCACTGGAAGCGTCAGATAGAGCAAAGACAGCCTACATAGACAGACTTAAAGAGGCACAGGGACGAATAAGACGGGACGTTGACACTGACAATGACGAAGAAGATGACAGTGACACGGAGGGCGGGACTGACACGGACACTAGTGCGGTCTCAGCGGGGAGTGAGTAGGGAAAAAAGGATTGTTAAAAGGGGATAAGCGGTAACAATCCTTGCCGGGAAAAAAAAATGTGTATGTGCTGGGAGGAGCAAGCGCGAGCCCTGGGAACTGGATTCCAGTACGACTGAGTGTCTGAAGGAACACGGGGGATGCCCTTGAGATCCAGAAGACAGTTTTCCAGTCGTATGAACAAAAGTTAGTGGAATGATTATGAACTCTGAGGGGTTCCCTGCACCGTATGACCCACCACCTTGGAAACAAGAGAGGTGGTATATGGTTGATGGGCCCTCAGAGTCAAGATGGAGAAAGGCGGCTGCCCTGCAGCCCTCTGGGTGATGGTGTTCCCCGGCAGTAATGGGAATAGAATAGTTTAGTATTTTAGCTTAGCTTAGTTAGTAGTTAATATAGATAATTAGGGACGGGGGAACTAGTTAGAGGGTAGATTAGGAAATTCAGCTGCCAAGGGTAGAAAGTAGGCGGGGCACCAACTTTGATAGGGCGCCTCCCCAGGTGGTTATTATGGGGATGCCCACCTCTATTGAGCGCTTGGCGGACTCGGGAGTGAAATCCCGAGCATTGTGAAGGGCCTAGCGGGGGAGGGTACCGGGGGCGTAATATACCCGGGGTGGATCAAATTGAGCTAAGGGTAGTTGAATTTCATTTAAGTTAAGAGCCAAAATATGTGTTGTAATGTTAAAAAGGAAATTCATATTAAAATTGTGTAAATTAAGTAAAAGTTGTGGAAAAAACGGCCCGGATTTAAAGATTGTAAGATACCGGGCCTGTAAACACTGAATAAATAAAAAAAATAAAACCTACTTTCCTCTGATTGGCTGCTATAAATAGCCTCCTTCCCCCACCAATTTTGACCTGCTTTCCACATCCGCCTCCCACATTAGTTCCTCTGTCACAAGGCTCAGCCTTCCCCCCGACCCTGGCGCCAGTATGTCGACCCGACAAGACAAGAATAGATATTGAGGTTATTGCCTCGGGCATCTGGTTTTCCCTGGTGCCAGGTTGGCGGGCAGACAAGAGAAGTTGAGACAAGAATAGATATTGAGGTCAATGCCCTAGGGCAACGGGTTTTTCCCTGGCGCCAGTATGTCAGCCTGACAAGACAAGAATAGATATTGAGGTCATTGCCCTTGGCAACGGGGGTTTTCCCTGGCGTCAGTTTGACGGAGGGCTCGGCACGAAGCTTGCGCTATGGCTGACAAGCCTAGAATGAACATCGGCTCTTCTGTCACAAGGCTCTGTCCCGGAACAAGCAGCATGAACCTTGCGCTATGGTGCTTTGTGGTAGAGTGTTGTAATTTGTTCCAGAGACCCCCTCCTCCTTCGCCACCCTAACGCCATGTTTGAGTGACCTACTCTCCTCTGATTGGTTGCTATAAATATCCTCCTTCCCCCCAATTTTGACCTGCTTTCCACATCCGCCTCCCCCCTCCCCTCGACTACCAACCCTGGAAATGTTGGTTCTTGATGATTGTTAATAGATATTGAGGTCATTGCCCCGGGAAACGGGGTTTTTCCCTGGCGCCAGTATGTCGGCCCGACAAGACAAGAATAGATATTGAGGTCATTGCCTCGGGCATCTGGTTTTCCCTGGTGCCAATATGTCGGCCCACCAAGACAAGAATAGATATCGAGGTCATTGCCCGGGGCAACAGGATTTTTCCCTGGCGCCAGTATGTCAGGCAGACAAGACAAGAATAGATATTGAGGTCATTGCCCCGGGCAACGGGGGTTTTCCCTGGCGTCAGCTTGAAGGCTCACGAGCCAAGAATAGATCTTGACCTCAACAACCTTGGGGTTTTCCCAATGACGTAATCATTGCGTGTTATGTCGCAACCCTGGCGCCAGGCTGGCAGGCAGACAAGACATGTTGAGACAAGATTAGATATTGACCCGGGGC
>JBCFYV010002817.1:0-30455 GCA_039000515.1 Timema cristinae | reverse complement strand
TTTTATAAATAAATAAAATTTGCTAAGTAATTATACAAATACAAATAAAATAAAAAATGTTCATGTAATACTTATTAATATATTACTATTTTTAATTTGAAATGTGTGTTATGATAACGTTTGACATGCAACTAAAGTTGCCATTAATGTAAGTCATTCGATACATTTCCTAATTAATTGTGTTATACATTATGTTATATTTGTTTTAACAATATTATCTTAAATATATCTAACTTATAAAATCACAGTGCGTTTCCAAGATTTATTCATACACACTGTACTTTTTATTCTAAAATCAATTTTCAATTGAACATATGTAATTTATTTTAATATAAAATATTGGATAGCCACAATATAAATTATAATGTTAAAGATAGGCCTTATGTTGTAATGCATGTAAAAAATGATAGCTATGGATCTATAAAGAAAAACCAACAAGTTTGGAATCAAATGATAATGTACCTTATTACTAGATGGAAGGTGAAGACTTGATCTATTTAGTGGGATTATAAAAAAAAAATAGTTTATCATCCTCTCGTCATATAAATACGCATAGTGTTCATTAATGTTAATCTTATAGAGTTTAATATCTCAAATCTAATTTTTTAGCAAAAGACACAATATTTATAAAAAAATTATATCTGTATTCTTATTCATAAGCCCTATTCTATTTTAAGAACTTATAGTAAAAACAAAATGTGATAGTTCATATGAAATATTTAGATGGTACAATAATCCCTTTACTCACCAGAGTCCTCATAGTTGTAGTGAGACGAAGAAATACCAAGAACAGAAGGAACAACTGTGGTGATATTGCTTCAAATCACTTGTATTTATACAAATTTAGGTTGGATTGAAAAAATCATTTAGTGCCAAAGAAGACCTGTCTCTATAAAAGGGTGGTGTATCGGTTATATTCCTCTCTTTGTCCCTCCTCTAGTTGGATTATAGAGTCACGTGATCCATCAGGGATGTTGATCAAAAGAATAACTACCAGATCTAGGCCTTGGGGGAAGGAGGAGGGTGACCTTTATACAATCTTGAAAATGTTATTTTAAAACAAGGTATAATAACTGTAGCTTGTAGCGGATGCTTCTTAAAAAAATAGTTGACAGCAAAGTTATAGAGGCTTAATAAATTAGCTGATATATCTCAGGTCGTTAATCTTGTTTACTTTTTTTGTCAATTATGTTCAATAGAATACACACATAATAATATATATTAGAGTAAAGAGTATATTTAACCTCCTTTATTTAATCGTATTTACTCCCAACAATTGTATATATTTAATTAATGTTTGAAGAAGGGGGTGTGGGAGGGGGAATTAACATTGACACATTGATGATATTAAAATATATCTTTTTTTGTCTTTACTGTGGATGACATTTTTAGTTGACATTAAGGTGGTGCAGTTTTAGAATATCTTCTAACCTGTTGGAATATTTCACAACGGAAGGTCAGGCCCATTCTGCGGGTCTCACTATGCTTACAGTAGTAAAATGATCTAAATCCATGTTTAGAACAAACGCAGGTTAATTTTAATAATCCACTAGCAAAAATATTCAGAAAGTATTAATTGTTTTATTTAAGATATAATTTATTTATGTGAGGTATTTAGAGTGCACTTTCTCAACGATTGATTACATCAGCACACGAGAATGTATATTAGTGATAGAGAAAGGACTTATCAATGTTGCCAGGAAAAGTATTTTCACAAAGATTCCAATGGTTCTTTTATATTCCACAATCAACATAGGGTCAACGCTTTATTTCCCCTTTAAAAGGAAATTGTGCAACGAAATTTTATCATTGGAAAAAAACGTCTAGCCAAGCCCCACGAACATCGGATCCTGAGACAAGCATTTTACCACAAGATCACCGACCTAGGAAAGTCTTAAATGTAATTATTTTCACTGTGTCTCACTACCCATCGGGTTTTATAAATATAATTACAATAATGGGATTGGGAAAAGAATGGTGGAATTTAGGGGAGATTATTTACGTATTTGAAGAGCGGAAAATATTTTTGGAATAATCTCTCCTCACTACAACCAACGGGATTCTAACCACAAACTCTCTATCACCAGCAAACTAGACTAGACAAGCTTGACGTTTAGAACGTGAGCTCTCCCATGCGGGTTTGATCCATGTTTATCAGAACATTTCAAAAATGATAATGATGTTCTAAGAAATAAATGACGAATATCTCTGTCCTTTGACACTTTTTCTATTTATTGAAACGGTTAATTTACTGAGTTCCAAAAAAAAAAAGCTATTTATTCTTGACACTAAAACGATTCGTGAGTTTGACCATTTTAAACAAACTATTTGTTAATATATATAACTTTAATTATTATTTCATTATTAATGTTGCCCTAACTGTTTCAAATTATGTACTGAAGGAATATCCAGAAACAACCCAATATTTCATGATGATTGTTAAGTGTGGTTTAAATTTGGTTAATATTAATAATTATTGATTGATATTAGTTTGGGGTTTCAAATTCTTTTGGCCGAAACATTACATGCAATAAACAGTACTAAAACTGACAACCTAAAATGTACCTCAGTATCAGGCCTACTCCTTCTCTTTTGAATTAGGGAAAGCATTAATAATCTTTATATATTAGATTACTTTATGTAATATAGAAAATCATATTGTTATATTAATAGATAAGATTAACAGTAGGCCTTAATCATACTCAAAATGAGATATTTTACAATTTTACATTATATGGTGGTCCTAATCGTGCTTAGTTGCACAGTTAGAGTTGCTTTTGATCGTTTGTGCTTTGTGGAGTCGTTGGAATAGGTTAGACTGGAAACCCATCACAAACAACCTTTGAGGTGCTTAGCAAGATTCTAAATATTAACAATCAACACCAATTATCATTACTGTCAAAAAATAGTTTATATTCATTTTAATAAAATTCTAAGGTTTGTCCGGACATTGAAAAATTTTGAAGGAGGTTTCTATTTTTTTTTCTCAAAGTATTAAACAATAAGAAAACAAATAGACAAGTATACAATATTTGTCCTATCTCACAATACATTTGTTGTCAGTTAAACTTAAAATTAATCATCAGATGTATATGAAATCTTTTGTTGTATTCTTTATTTTTCTGAACAAGGGTAATGTATCAAGCATCTCCATTATCCTCTTTACGTGATTTTAATCGTGTCGAAAAAATGAAATAGTTGTAAAGATACTCTTTTCAGTTATTTTGTGGTTTTTGCGGTAAATTAGGTTTATTTAGTTTTTTCTTAATCTCCTTTCACTTATTACATAATGTCTTCCTGTATAGGTCTTGTGATATACATAAAAAAACCACTCAACCTATTTAGTTAGATAAGATGTAGGTACCCATGTGCTCCTTATAATCTCAGAACAAAAATAAGCTATATTTTTCCTCTGTCAAACAAACAAATTGATGCGCTCTATAAAATCCTGTCTTAAACTACGGAATACAACAGGTGTTATTCTGCTATCCTTTATTTATAATTTACTTAGTTTTTGTTTATTTGGCCTCAAATTTTAACTGTAAATACAAAGGATTTAGACTTACGTAATACATTAAGGATTTAAATACAAAGAGAGATATATTTTATTAGGTTGGATGTTACATATTCAACCATTTATAGGGAGTAGTGTTTCTTTGACAATGATAAAATACACCAAAGATAAAAGTATATCTCCTGTTTATATGATTTAGTTTGATGCGCCTTAGACAAATATGGTTTTACACTAAGGTGCGCGCCAGCCTTGACTGCTCCGTTAAAGACAAATTAGTTTCTTTAAATTAAAAATATGAAATAGAATTACATGCGTTTTAAATTCTTATTAGATCAACAGCCGTCATTGTTATTAAAGATAAACTTGTCTTCTGCTATAATGGTCGTTTTAATTTTTTTTTTTTTAACTTCCGGGAGGCAGGATAGGAATAAGTACCTCGATGGTCAAGGGTAACCAACTTAAGTAAGATAGAACATGATGGTTTAGTTTACTAACTCTAGAAGGAGAAATTAGGATTTCACGCTCATTCTACTACGAAGGAGTGTTGCTTTAAACATGGCGGTATTCAAACACTAGGCAACAACATTAATATAAGGTTGATGACACATTACATAAAAAACATCCAGCAGATAATCCCAGGCTACACGAGGCAGTTGCTGCGTGTGGTTTGTGTGTTGGCTGTTTGATTGCGCGATGGTGCTTAGCCAGATCGGTGATACGAAGGCCCTAATTCTGTTAGAAGCCGTAACTGAATGCTACAGCGATGACAACAACCTTGCACGTCCCCAAAACGCTATTTTAAATTTGATGTACTGGAACGAAAAACGGCATCCCCCAAACCCAGGCGCACGAGCTGGAACAGCTGCACAAACATATGGAGTTGATATAGCTCCATTTGCGAGCCCCTACTAACGAAACTAAGCGCCTGAGCTTTCGAGGTTACAAATACTACAGGACCGATGGGCCCCTACAGGAAGAGGGCGGGGGACGGCTGTAATAATCAAGAGTAACATAAACCATTACCACACTGTCGCCCAAAGGTAGGGGGGAAACATAGAAACCACCCAGTGTAGTTCCCGTACCAGGGGGGAAATTAATTTTCAGCGCAGAAATACGGGGAGCCCTTCAGCCCCTTTTTTCCCGGCCCAGGATCTAAACTCGCTTGACAGCAAGGAGAAAATTCTTCACCGCAGACTGCAGTAATCCCCCACCCAAAAACAATCATCTCACAAACCACATTCACTTATTCATCCCTCACCCGTGCATAAATTAATCTGTTTTTTCTTTCACTTAAGCCCTTCTAGAATTCACAACACAATCCTAACATAGGGCTCTGACTACGCTTGTGTTTTTCATCACAGTGTACTAGGGCTCTCATATAGATACTTCCACAACACAACACGCTTTTTCACTCCACAAATCCTTATCCCACATTCATTGCCCTCCACAACCACAAAAAACTTTCACAAAAGAGGTTATGGTCTGTGACTACGATCTGGTACTCTAAGGTTTTAAACAAGCCAACCTACCTTCTCTCAGCGTGGGTCATTTCTGACACTCCGAGCTGGTAGTAGGCAAAACCAGGGAGGTGCGAATCCCAGGACTAAACCCTGAAAGTTGAATAATAGTGGATGAAAACAAGGGGTAATTAAACCTAGTTTTATTGAGTTTCTATGAGGTTAGTTATATAGCTAGCTATTTTGATGTTAACTCATGAAGTTATCCAAAACTAGGGAACAATCTCTTGAAGAGGGAACTAGATATTACAAATAGAAATGGCTAGCTATATGTATCTATGAGGTTAAATATTACTATGGACAGTCAATTTCCTCTCAATAAGTAGTGCTTGGGCATTTCAATAGAACGTTTATTCTTCACCCAATCTTGAGACACAATTAATTAGTGCAAAAAATATATATTATATTTAAACAAACGGCACCTGAAGGGGCTGGAGACAAATCACTATCCCGTGGGTCACTACTACGAACAGGTTGCGCACCGTAAATAGCTACACAAAAGAAACTATTAGTGACGATCTCTGTCACTGACTAATTAGATCTGGAAGAAAACGTTAGATAACCTGATTTCCGCCATAAAGAAAATTAAACATGATCATATCGTTTAGGGAGTAATTATTATTCCATAATATATAAAACTATGTCTCAAGGACTTAGAAAAGAAGTCAGTCACACTGACATAGTAAATAAAGTCGTATGGAGCATGTCACATAGAGCTTTATGCTCAATAATTAAAATATGCCTTATCAGCATAGAAAAACAAGTCAGAAACACTGACATTTAATACTAATCATATGGACTTAGAAAACGAGTAATAACCCTGGTAATCAAAGCATGCCTTATGGGCATAGAACAACAAGTCGGACATTTCTGACACAAAAAACTATGTCTTATGGACATAGTTAAGCAAATTCTATGAGATACTCATATTCTAAATATCAAATACTCGTAATCCAGACGAGACTTCATCTGCGACGAGATGGAGAGATTGACGCCTGACACATCGTAGTCACCAGTAGTTTCTTCGGCGATGTAGGTTACGTCATAGTTCTTCCTCCGTCGAATTGATTAAGTAGTATATATTTATTTCTTGTATGCATAGTGTTAATTATATTTATGGTATTTTTATTGTATATGTTAAACAGCCGGTTTAACATGCTACAAGTTGTTTTCTTGGTATTATTCACATTATTAGCTGAAAAGTGTTTTTATTTTGCAATATTAATCAAACGGGCTATGTATCACTATTTATTTTATTTAATTCTAAATTTATGCTAGGTTTATATTAATATTTACCGCTTATCCAATAGTAAACAATTCAAAACATGCAGTGCATAATTAATTTTTATTTAAAAAAATCTATTTAAATTAAATGTAGTTAATCAAGTCTAATCATAAATAATCTATAGCTTACAGTGCACAATTTCTAATAAAAATATTCAGTTTTATAATGAAATTCAGTGATAAATGTTTTAACCAAATTGATTGTCCTTTAACTATATAGGCTGAGACCGGGGCATGTTGACGGCGTTTAGCAGAAAGGGCTGATATAAATACAATAGTTGTAATCCATATATCAGAGTGAGTATTTTTTTTTTTTATCATTAAGAGCATTTCATTGACTAACTTTTACGCATTATAATTTGTTATCAAATACATTTTTTAGCTGTAAAATTTGTAATGACAGCATTAAATTGGGGCAAGTTAACGAACCTATTGGGGTAAGATGATGAACTAGATTGTTCATGCTTTATGTATGCTATAGAAACCTTTTGTATATTAACATAACTTACACATTTAATACCAAATAATTTCAAAATTAAAATTCTGATTTAAATTTTGTTCATTAACATTAACTATTAACTAATGGTCTAGTAAAAAAAGCAACCCACACACAACATGGATTTAACATTTAGGGGCTTACGAAACAATATAATAATTAAAGAAATACAATAACCATTGTTTAGGCCATAATAGACAATTATTTATGTTTTTAATACTAAAAAATAGTCACACTTAAACTGACCACAGCTTTCATAGCTTGACCAGTCCTCGTGCCACCACTGTCCTTAAACTCCACACTTCACCAGTCTTCATTAGGAGAGTCAACAAGTCTTCTTCACATCCTGGACACAGTTTAATTTCAGTGTTTTCCTGAGTTTCCTTTGTTTTTTGTAATAACTTCTCTGTAGCTGTTTTGGCATCCCTTTCTTCCTTTTTTTTAATCTATTTGCCTTTTCTTGTTCTTTTTCTACGAGATATCTTTCCAGGCGTGCTCGTTGGAGCCGATGCGGTTACAACTGGCCGCTTCCATTTTATAGATCTATTTTCTCTTGGCAAAGGTTTAATATAGTGAGTGATTTGTCCTTTAGTAGGAATTGATGTTTGCACAGTTATATTCTCATTCTACTTGGAACACGAGCAGGAGCCTCTGCTTGAACATGAACAGCTTCTGGTTGGTCTTGCTGCTGGGATGTTTGCACAGTTGTATTCGCATTTACTTAGAACTACGAGCAGGAGCTCTGCTTGAGCAAGAACAGTTCTTGGTTGGTCTTGCTGCTGGGATGTTCCAGGATGTGGAGTACTTCTCTGTATCATTTTTCCACTGAAAATAACTGTGGTTCATTGCAAACAAAGTTGTTTCATCATGTGAAGGTCCTTCCTGAGGAAGATCTCGTTCAGTTGTCGCTGAAGGTGCAAAATCATCTCTGGTAAAAGTTTGTGAATTGTATGGTTCAATTCCGAAAAATTCTAAACCCTTTACTGCTTTGGCTATGTTGCTTCCCTCAAGTACGCCGTGCCAAAAGCTGACCTACATTTCTTGTATTGGTCTTTCTGACCATGTTCTCACCATCTGCAGAGGATATTTACATTTTTAATTGTGCATTGCAAGCCAATAACAATACTAGCATTAAAATAACGTTGTAGTGTGTCTACTTTGAGAAACATTTCAAAACCCACATTATTTAGCCTACCTTTAGTAATGTTCATATTAATTAACTCACACTTGCAGGTTTCTAGATATATGGACATAATTTTAAAGTCTTATAAAAATGGGCTGGATGACGAATTCGTCAATTTACCCCGCCAACTTGCCCCGGATTACATTATTTCAATAACTTTCATAGAATCTTAAACAAAATGTATATCTATATAAACTATTTACATGTATAATTGCTAAGGTAACACACAATCGCTAATAACATGTAACAAACAAAAACCATTCTTTACAACTGAGCAAGGGCTTATCGAACCTACATTCAATTTCACTGCGATGGTACGGCGAGACAACTTCCTCTCTGCACAGCTAGTCTCAGGACTGAGTGGGAAATTCGTTACTGCTAGTTTATAGCAGCCAAGGGGGTTTGGTCAAGGCTACAGGATAGCCAACCCCTCTCGGTATCACAGACAGCTCAAATTGCAATTCGTCATCTTGCCCTGTTAAAAAATATGCCCCGGTCTCCCCTAATTGGACTAAAAACGTTTGCTCTACTCGATAAGGTCTTTAAATATAACGTCAATTAACGGTCCCAAGAAAAACAATTCAGATCAACTTTATTTTTTTAACATAAAGTTAACCTAATTAAAGTGGTCTCTTCACTGTTAAGTAAAATTTGATTTTAATTTGTTTTCTCATCATCATCATCATCATCATCATCATCAACAACAAACTCTTTACATCCTGTGGCAGGGTCCTTTTAATAACATGTATCCATTTTCTTATATCATTTCATCATTAATTCTCCTTTAATTGGATCCATTCTTTCCTCTCACTTGCAAACATTTTGATAACTGTTCCTCACATATCTTTCTTTTCCTCTCTTGCTTACTTCATTTTCATAATTTAGTTTGGCAATCCTTTCCTTCTTCATTCACATTACATACCCATACCATCTTAGTCTTGTTTCCTCTACTATTCGTGTACTCCTGTACCCCACTCTCTCCCGGATAACGTCATTCCAAATCTTATTTATCCTCGTGACATCTAACATTACTCACCAATTTCATTCCATTGCACTGCAATGTCAAGTGTCTATTACATTCAATGTCCATTTTTATGTTGCATGTGTGACAATGGGTAACAAGTACGCCCAGTACAGCACTTAACTTTAAAGGTACTGTTCTTCTCCATATCAGGTTTCTATAATACATATAAGCAACTCTTCCTCCTGTCCTCTTCTCATTATATTATCACTACTTCCACCTTTCACCTCGATACGTTTCCAAGATATTTTACGTTATATACTTTTCTCAGATCTACTCCAGTCAACTTTATAGCTTTGGTCCCACTAGGTCTTCATTGTCATTACCATCACTTCGCACTTTGCCATGCTAAATTTCATTCCACACTCTTTCACTTCCTCATTACATTCCTGTAGCTGTTACTGTACTTTCTCTTCCTTCGACCCCATACCATCAAGCCATCATAAAACATCATAGATTTCATTCTTCCTCTTCGAGTTTTCATGCAAATTTATTCATTACATTTCCTTTACCATTACAAATAATAGTTGTGGACTCAATTTTTTTTTGGAACCACTACTTCCTCCCATTTCTAGCTTAACACAGCTCATGTTATCCTCATTACATGCTTTTCAATCTCATTACAACGCCTATTTCAATTTGTCTTCCTTGATCACTTTCCAAATTGTATTTCTATCAACGCTATCCAATGCCTTCTCCTCATCCATCCATACATACCACTACCAAGTCCTTTTTAAATTAAAACTTCTTTCTATCAGCCATATGACAAAAAAACTAGTCGACAGTAGACCTCTCTTCCCTAAATCCTTGACGTTCCTCCCTCCACCACCCTTTCATTTTATTTTAATTCTCTTTAACAATAAGTTCTCATACATATTTTGAAAAGTGACACTCATCGTTATCCTCCATAATTTGTAAACTTCTTTCTGTCTCCTTTGTTGAAATAGATTTTATAACTCCCTTCTTCCAGACTTCTGGTACTTTGTTCTTCTTTCAAATCACTATCAGTACCCTGTATAACCATCGTATAAATGCTTCTCTTGCAGCTTTTATCATTTCCTCGGTTAATTTGTCTACCCCCGGTGCTTGTCTTGTTTTATCCTCTTTAATACGTCTTTCAAATTCTTTCTATGTCTGACCCCCTTCCTTTTCTTTAGCTATTTCATCCTTTTCCTCATTAACTCTCATCACTTTAAACCTTTCGGGTAGGACATCTTCTCAAATTAGTCATTCATAGTTCCCTTTCTTCCTCTCATGTCTTCAAAGTTCTTCCTTCTTCATCCATTATTCTAACTTCTTGTATTTTCTCTTTCCTCCTGTTTTCTTACTTGGCTCCCTTTACACCTTACTTCATTCCACGTCCCATCCGAGGTTTGTGTACATTTTTGCATCCAATCCTTCCTGGCCAACTTACCACTCGCTTTTTCTCACTTCTTCTTCTTTCTCCCTATATTCTTCCTTTGTGTCCTCTTTCCCTATTCTTAAATCTTAATATGAATGCTTTATTCTTCTTCTCCACTGCTCCCTTCAGTATGTCGTTCAACCATGGTGTCTCCTTCCCTTCCTACTATCACGTGTCCTTCCACATAATTATTTCCTCTGAAGCTCCCACCAAATTTTCTTAAACCTTTCCCATTAGACCTATGATTTTATTAAGAGTGTGCATCATAGAAACCAACTCAGCTTCCGGCTCACGCGAGGTAAGAAAGTTAAAGGGAAAAGAAAATACCAAGATAGGGCAGAAATGTGTGCAGTGGATTCATATTTGCACGATTACTCCAAATTTTCCCATGGTAATGATGGGGGACAAAGAAACAAAATTTCTAGATAAAAGCTACAAACGATCTCGATAGATACAGAATAAAGATTTGTGCACAACGCTAAGCGGTGGAGTAATTCTAAATTGGTCAACGCTGTATTTATCCAAATATCATTTAATGTTTCAAAAATTTTCTGTATTAGGAACATCCATTAACTTTAGCTCAATTTATGTTTAAAACTATAAATGATTAACGTGCAATGGTGTTCGTGTAAATTTAAGATTTTGAGCCGAGTGTACAAAGTTGACGGGAATGTGGTGCATGCACTTAATACCCAGAAATATATAAAAAAAACTCTAAGATCTCGGTGTACATTCAATTTTTTGTAACCCGCTTGGTGGCCACGTGATCTAAGGCACCACTCTCGCAGTAGATTAGACTGATAATGACGAGGAGATCTTTGTTCGAATCTCGGTTGGTTGAACTGAGGGTGGGTTTCAAAAAAAAATTACACTCTTCTCTTACAAAAATACGGATACATTTACTTTAAATTAATCTTCCTTAGGCCTATCCCTAAAATCATTAGCGTAATTAGTAAAAACATAAATATCCCGAACAAGTAGTAGGACGCAGTACTAAAAAAATTGTGTCGTGTGTGCTTTTTTTTTCATAGGGTTCTTTTTACTACTGCCTGAGATCGACACATTTAATCACGCCCATTTTATGAATAGGAATGAGCAAGATGCATTTTAATTAAAGTAAATGTACCTAGATTTTCCCACCAGGATTTGTTCCCCAAATCCCTTGCACAGCAAACAGTCTTGATGACTATGATATCTAGCCCACGTGACCCCAGTGTGGGTATTTGCAAAATATGTTTTTCTTTACGTATAAATAGCCGACCCTTAATAAAAGTGGAGATAGTCGTTTACAATTTAAATCGATTGGACATCAAAACTGTTTATCAAGTGACTAAGAAGATACTTCAATAAATAAAACTAGTTTTTTTGAACTTTGCGTGGTTCTTGAAATAAAAACCATTCTAACTAATGACCCCGTCCTCTGCTCTTTATTGCTAACAGACAACTGAATGTTTTTATTACTTAAAAAAAAAATTCATTGCTTTTTATTTTACCTGATATATAAGACATATATTAGTATAATTTTATTTTAGAGCAATACATCCTTCTTATGTTCACACTTTAAGAGAAATATTGTAATAGTAAATATATTTATATTGAATTTTTGATGAATCTTTACGTTTTTATGTGAACTCAAACTCAAAAAAGTGGATTCTATAATTCTGTCTGTCCCTATGTACGTCCGTCTTTCTGAATGTCTATGTCACTCATATTGGATATAATCTTTGGAAGAATTTTATTCAAACTTTAAATTTTGATTTAATTAGCGCTATATATCATTAAGTTTTTTAGATTTTCCTCCTAGCCTTTAAATTAATTAAATTTAATTATGAGTGATTTTTTTGAATCAAATTTTTTTCAAAATAGGTGTAAATATTTTGTTTAAAATGCATACCTATGATAAGTTTGACATCACAACAGAATTGTATAATTCATTTTTGAACAAAACATATGTTGAAAGGTAGTTTACTGAGAGGAAGTTATTGAAAACTTAAATATTTCAAAAATGGCTAAGACAATTTAGTATAAAATGTTTATCGCGGAAAAAAATCTATTTATGAGCTTAGAGGTTTAATGGTTCCAGGAGTTAGAATATGTTTTCTCATCTGGTATGTATGGATATATCTGTGTGTTTTTTTTTAAAATTGCTTACATTTCAAAATCTAATTACTTGGAATATTAAATTTTTCTTTGATGGTAACAATGAGCCAATGAATTTGTAGGTTATTTTTTTATTGATCAAAGTAGTATTTTCTTTATATATCGTAAATCATTTCTGTTCAAAAGAGCGACATAGCAAGTCAACAAATACGACACCTAGTAGTCCTTGAGTTAGGTTCTTGCCCCAAGTGTCGCGTTGCTTTGACTACTCAATCTTCGATGCGCTTCGTCTCGCATATATTTCGCGACCATTATTTAGTCTTCTCCCCCACTTTATAGCCAGATGTAATTTCGTGGACTTTTTTTTTATTGATTTGTGGGCTAGTTTTTCATTAGTTTGTGAATTTTCTTCTAGTCTCAAACATTCGTTTGAGCTTTGCTAAAAAGGGAAATAAACATTGAAATAAAATAGAATCTAGTAATTAAAAAGAAAGAAGGCTACGGAGGAATTTAAAACAATATGATTCATGGGTCAAAAGAAATGTTTGTGAGTCCATAATATAAAAAATACGATGATATTGGTGAGGGCTCTAAAAATTGTAGCTATGAAACTGGGTTAAACGTACATGTCATGCATGGTACTCAACCAGGTTAAGATACGACTAACCCAAGCGATCATCAATCATAGTTCAACAGAAAATATTTGGCTAAGTGTCAGAATCGCTTAATATAGAAAACTAAGTGCAGATAATATAAAGCACCTACTAGAGTATAAAATATTATAGTTATCACCCTACCATCAATTTTGCAGATGAAAGTGGCAAGGTTAGTATTTTAGATTCTGAATCAATTGATTTTAATTAGGGTCCTGGTGAGCGGTTATCTCCTACTAGTGACAGGGATAAGGAAGCAATAGTACGTATAGACTCATGAAAAATGATATTTTTACTCCTGCTTTTGACCCAAAAAAAATATCTATCCCATTTTATTAAGTCAGAGTGTTGAGTAAAATCTAGAACAAGATAGGCGTAGGCCTGTTTATTCTTAGAGTAGTAACAAAGCGTTCGTTCACAAATGTAGACTTTTCTCGTCGTCTATGACAGCTATTGCGCAAAGTGGCAATAGCGACTGAAAGAACCTTAATACTCGACTAAGGTCATACTAAAAAAACTCACATAAATAATGTTTAAAATGGCTGGACATGGAAAAAAGATTAGTTGTCAAAAAAACCATTGCCCCAAATATTTAGCGTCAACTGCAGGCTGAAAGACAGCTTTGGCGATATGTTTAGGAAAGGATATAGCCTATCATGCAAAATTTAACCACACACAATGTAGCATTTTTAGGCCATGATGAATATCTAGAATCACAACATGATAGAAACATTTTAGTCTTAGTCAAGCGTCATGCCAAATTTGATCCGATGATGCAACATAATTTGCAACGTCTAGAACGTGTAGAATAAAAAAAACTATTCATACTCATTCATACGGAAAAACATCCAAAATTAATTGATACGGCTAATGGAAAGACCGGGTGAAACAAGAGATTATAAAAACAGTACAGCAAGAAAAATATTATTCTATTATTCTTGAATGTACCAGGTAGATAAGCCATGTTGATCAAGTGTCATTAGTTCTTTCATTAGTTGTGATGTGGGGAATGCCAGGCGTCCACCATGGTTCGGATTCCACGTTAAACTGTAGGTCCTTCATTTCATCTCACAATCACCCTCCCATTACACATTAGCGTAAGTGCGTATAACCCGAACGGGTAGAAAGGACGCGGTGCTAATAATAATTAATAATAATAATAAAAATAATAATAATAATAATAAAAATAATAATAATAACAAAAATAATAATAATTCTTCATTAGGTTGATGAGATATCATGCGAAAATTGAAGAAATGTTTTATACCTCAAACCCATGGAAAAACTCCCAATGCAGATCTGCCGGGCTTTCTTCTTTCAGAATTAAAAATATTGGTTTCAAACTCAATAATTGTCTTGGCCAGGGATACAATAATGGCAAAAATATGTAATGGCACAGAATAAGAGGCTAATCAAGAACACTTTGAAATAAACCTTTGTCTTTCTTTTTTACACCGCGTGGTTGCCACAGCTGTAATATACGCCTTGGCGAAGCTGCGGCTAGCAGAACTAAAAGAAATGGTTTTTAATAATGTTCAGAGACTTTATTGATTAATGTTGCTTCGTGAAATAATTGCCTTTACTTAAAAAAAAAATAGTAGAATTTTCAGTTAAACCTTTATCATAATAGGGTGGGAGCTTAGAATTGAGAGTGTTAAAGCAGTTAGATATCAGATTAATGGCATTGCATATTTCTTGGAAGAGCTTCCAGATACAAACGGTTAGTCTTAATATGCAGTAAGTGCACCTTAGACATAATGATATTCTTAATGCTCTCTCCCAAGAATGTTATTTCCTTCATAGTGTTTTTACAATATTTGTTTCCAGATTAATTTCATCAGTAAAATTGGACTTGGGTGTAGCTATCGAACACAATTAAAAATTTAAAATTGGATTCCGATTAATAGGAGAGCAGATGTTACTGCTAATTCTATTACTGAAGAAATTTGAATAGTATAAAATTTTAACAGATTCGCTATCGAAAAAAGAAACTTTATTTCGATTATGAAGGTTGGATGAAATAAGTTCTAGTCAAAAATATTTAGTTAAACATATTATCTCAATTCATCAGTTGAACAGGTTCAAATGAGCCTTGAAATGCGATTCATAGAGCTAAAAACACTACAAAATTATACTTTGGTTTTCTCTATGAATTCGTCTTCAAAAAACAAACTAGATCAAGAGCTCATGGTCTGTTTTATTGAGCTAAAGGAATTTCTGATTGTAAATTTGTGAAAGCGAAGAAGTAGCAAAAGCATATAGTGACTATGACAACGAGATTTGGTTCCAAAAAAATTAAGATGTGCACTAAAGTTTGCCAGCTAAAGTTAAGTGTGCCTGAGGAACTAAAACACATTACTTAAAAGGGCTTGGAGATGATTATCAAATGCTAATATTACTCTTCGCATTTAATTAAAATACCAGTAGCTATAGTTAAAGCAGTTTGGGTTTCTTTTTCGGAATTAAAGCTCAATATCAAAAACCCACTCAAACAAGATTATCAGCTCTTTTCATTCTTTAGACAAAAGTGTTTGAAGCTTGAATACTCCTCAATCAAAGGTTATTTGAATGCTATAAAAAGAGGAAGGTTTCTCTATAATTAACTTTCAAAAAAATTTTCAAAAACACTCCAGAATTAAGTTGGTACATTAGCTCTAGTATTTATAGAACTCTATTTATTGTGTTTTTTTAAAATTCCATATATACTTATTAAACCATTCTTTTGCACAGTGTGTTATTAAGTGGTATAAAAGAAAAGAGGGAATATTAAGTACCTTAATTTTTTTTTATTTCATTAAAAAAAAGGAAAATTTAAATTAATTTTCCCACATAGCTTAGTAATATAAGTCTGCAAGTTCTGAGGTTACATGGCAATTTATTGTTTTCATCTTATTTATTATACCCAAATTATTTTTCCCAAATTTAGTTAACGCATTCTAGGGTTAGGTTAGGTTATAGTTGGCCCCCTACAGCGGTATGTATGTATGCATGTATGTACGTACGAAAGTACGTACGTTTGTATGTATGTATGTATGTATGTATGTATGTATGTATGTATGTATGTATGTATGTATGTATGTATGTATGTATGTTTGTTGTATGTATGTATGTATGTATGTATGTATGTATGTATGTTTGTATGTTTGTATGTATGTATGTATGTATGTATGTATGTATGTAGTTGTATTATGTATGTATATATGTATGTATGTAAATTTTTTAAATATGAATATAGGGTATAATTAATAAAATTTATGATTATATTTATATATATATATATATATATATATGTTTGATGTATGTAGTTATGTATTTATCAATGTATCAATATTTGTAAGAATGTAGTATGAGTCTATATATCTACAGTTGTAGGGAGTCCTTTAGCAATTCAAATGTTTACACATCCAAAAATCAAGTCATAATCTAGCGCCCACATAGGAGCTACAAAAAGATTATTTGGTTAACTGTGAAACTATTTTTCCTTTATTTTTTACTAGTTTCAATTTCTTATAGATCGTGCGTAAAAAAAGCTTGAGTTTCCTAAGTCTTGCGTTCCTATGTCCACCCGATTGTGGAGTGGGAACTGATTTAGTTTCAAAAATTTCACTTATTTAACTTTATACTTCATAATATATTTGGGACTGTCATAGATTTCTTTTGCAAAGAGGAATTATCAAAAAGTTGGAAGCCCATATGATGAACGTCCTGTTTTGATAGTGTTATTATGAGGACTACTCTTGCTGAAAATTTTTAGTTATAAGTATCTTTCATCCGAATATGTAGACAAAGTGAATATATTAAATTTTTCCCCCAAAAAAACAAACCTTAGCATTTTTTCATATTATAATTTAAAATAAATGGTATGTGCACCGCACAGACTTTCTTCAAATTGATCTTAAAATTTGGACATTTACTAAATACTCGTCAAATTTGTGTAACGAAATAATATACATTCTTGCAGAAAAAAAATTGCCAAATTGCATAAATGCAATAATATACATTGTTACAGAAACATCGAGAAAAAGTTGCATCTCTGTCCACCAAAGAGCATCATAACAATAAAAATTTTTATTTTCTAATTACTCCATAAACATGTATACTGTTAATAATGTTATCTTATAGCACAGAAACTATTGGTTTTGTAAAATATATGCAAGAAGAAAATATTTTTAGTTTTAACAATACTACAATTTTGCAATAATAAGTTATTTCGTAACCACAATATTGCGTATATGATTGAAAATTGGAATTTTCTGTTATGTAAAATGCTCCTTAAAATCATTCTCATCGGAAAGTGAGAGTTGCCGTTTTGTTAGTAATTCTAAACATTCTCTAGATATAAAATTTGTTAAAATTGTTGGAACCGATTTTATATAATCATTTTTTTTTCTCTTTTTGCCCCTCAGTAAAAATACCCTTAAAATTTTAAGGTTAGGTATATAATTTCAAAATACCTCAGGGGGACCTTATGAAACCCCGGATACCAAGTTTTAGCTTTACTGGTTTAAAATGGTTTCGGCTCCAAACTGAGATACAGACAGACGGGGCCCCGCAAAAACAAAATTTTTGTATCAGGGGGTCGACTCCCCTCGGTGGCGTAGTTGCTAATGAACTAGTTTCGTGTTGAACTAAACTGCTGAGGATAGGAGATTTAGGTTCGAATATTGCTGGGTGTGAACTTTGGGGGAGGGAGGGGCCTAAATGGTTTTCTATTCTCCCTCCACGGGAAATGTGGGCTCACTTCCTATATATTCAACTTCCAAATTCCTAAACCCTTGGCCCTAATTTGCACTTAAGCGTATACTTTAAATACTTCAAGAGGTCATATAGCGTTGACATCTATTAAAGTATCGAGATCGATATTTCTTCGATCACAATAGTGCTCTCTTTGAAGAGTCGAGAGAAAGTTAAAAGGAATTAAAAAGTGAACTCAACTCATTTACATCGAAGTTTATAGTAAATGTCGAACTTTTGATATCAAACTCAGCCTCGTGACAACAAATGTGGATCTACTTGAATAAAGAAGTAGAAGCTCCGTCCTAGTAAACTAAAATTAACGGCCAGCGGGCTCGTTGATCTGACATCAAAAACACAGTTTATCCGCAAATGCTGGCACTAGTATCGTTGATGGTGGTGGCTCCCTGTCGGTATAGTTCGCTTGCGGTCTCACACCATGGAGTTTTATGTTTATATAAATTTAAATAAAAATAATCATTAATTTATAAAAAAATAATACATTGTATCAAATTACTTGTGTTTTTATCGTTTTCTTAATTTAAGTCTTTATAAATCTATAGGTGCATGATTGTATATACACTCTTTAATCAATATTTCTTTTAGGACTTAAAAGTATAATAGTTTCATAGTTTCAGTAAATGTTCACCGTAAATAAAGTGCTAAGAATATTATAAAAAGTTATATCATGTGACTTAGTCTTTAAAAAATATCCAAGGTATCCCGTCCATCGATACAATGTGAAACTTATCAATTAATAAAGTGAAATTGAAATTCATTTTTTTATAGCCGGTATATAAATTGTATAGTATGATGAGAAAATAGATATTATCAAACTCCAAAATGTATTAAGTAAAATTTAAATAATTGAGTATTTTATTGTTTCAATAAACTTCCAACTAATATTACTATAATTTAGATTTGTAAATTTCTAGCTAAAAGGCTCTTTCATAATTGTATTAAGGAAATTGTTATTTGTAATTACGTTTGTTGATACATTAATCATTATAAATATTACCTTGGATTACCAAACCAATGGAAACTTTTATTATATATATATACCTGTCACTTCCTTTATTACTACCCGCTCGGTCTACACATACTAATTATAAAATAACTAGATGGCATTATAGTTAAGTGAGAACAAGCTCTAATCTGTGATACAATTATTTCTAGATACAAATTTACAAAAAAAAAGTTAATATAATGAACTAACACATAGTATTGTGTTTACACTGTTAGTTCTTAAATTAAAATTGAGAATTGAAATAGGATTGTATTAGATTCAGAATAAAAATAAATGTTGTTTGTCTAGTTCAAGATTTATTTAAATTAACACATATTTGAAGTAATTTTTATTCTATATAATTATATTTTGGTACAAAGTAACTTAGTCATGGTTATTGCAACGAAATCTTCAAATCAAACTGTTTGTCACATAAATTATACTAATATTTATAGCAAATGAAATATTGTTTTTAATTTAATAATAATATATATTAAATTAAAGATAATATTTTAATTTAGCTATAAATGTTATATTATGAAATATATATTATAGATAAAAAAATATATCAACATGTATTTGCTATTAATAGGTACTTTTAACATTAATGTGTAATTAAAAATAATGTGTCATAAATGTATGATGACAATATTTAATCATGACATATGTCTATACTAAATATAGACACACTTGACACCAAATAACTCTTCAATAAAAATTATTTTCCATCGATTAATATAATTTGATTCACCAAATCTATTTACATTTAATAAATTTCTCAGATTATTTCCTCTAAACTAAGATGTAAAAATGCAAATGTAAATAATCAGTACCAGTTGTTTGCAAATACATTTTTTTTTACAAAAAGATGATTTTAACCCAAAAGTAAAGACAAAATTTCTTCTTGAAAAATGATACAAATTTATTTATAGGCTAGGTACATATGTCATTATTTACATTTTAATTCGATATACTTTTTTCAACAATATTTCTGCCACACACACCTTTATAAAATGATATAATCAGAGTAATAAATCTTAAAAACAAGGTAATGGCGTGGTTGTAAACTACAAACTACGTCCTCCAATCTGAGAGTTCACCGTTCAGTTCGACGTCCCCTCCCCAAATAGGGAAGGGGGTGGACGCCACTAGACGTTCCGATACGCTGTGAGATGCACTTAGTAGTAGCGACGTGAAGGTGATTACTACAGGAGGCTCAGGCGTTGATGGCAGAGTCGCCAAATAATCTAGGGCTTTTTGAATCAGCACTGGAGTAGGTGGCTTGACTGGAAGGTGATCACCAGTGGGTTGGAACCCAAACTCATCAGCCACATACATTTAGCTTGATCTGAATAATAGAAACATGACTAGTTAATTAATGTGATTACTTATTTTTACTAGTGACATGCACTCAATATACTTCAATAAATACAACGATTATTATATTTTATACTTTATATGCACATCATACACATTGATTTTGTTTATAATTATACACTTGTATTGCAATTATATTATGAACATAAGCAGAACATTTCTCATTAACAACAAAAACATTGCTCTTAATTAGATTAACTACCATTTTATTAGTAGGCTCAACACCTTATCTCGGTCAGTAACACGTATATATATTGTTACTAAGTGTTTCACGTTCATTTCCTGAAATTAACAAAAAGTTTTTAATTGGGAAAATGGGGTATTTGCCTTTCACAGTGGTACAAGGAACTAGGTGTTTCATTTGCTCTATAACTAAGATGGGCTATGAGTCGTGTTCTGATATAATCAATCGGTTATAAAGTGAACGAAAAAAACCCTCATATTAATACTGTACATATACAAATATCAACACTAGCATTAGTTGAATATACTACAAATGTAAGGATATGTATTTATTTTTGAAAGAAAGTTTTTTTGGGGCGATAAAATATCAAACAATCGAATGAGAAATATTTTTACAAGAAATTTATTGAAATATAAAAACAAAATTTTGCTTTAATTTATAATTAAGATCATATGGAAAAAAGGGACTAAAATAGTTATTCTTCTCATAACTCTAATGAATTATCAATGTTATTTAAAAAAGAACATTAGTTTCTTAAAACATATGTCCGTTATTTAATACATGGTTTCAGATGTAGTTCTAAATAGACTACAGTATATATATATATATTATATATATATTACAATAGTATTCTTTGTGCACATAAATGTATTTCTAGATGATTAGTGTCATATATTTAGATGCTTTTAAACAATAAAATGCTGAGTTTAGCTGGATCGATGTTTAATAGCAGAACTTGTGAGAGGTGAATTTCATTCCTGGCATAGTGTATTTTGATATTCATATTAAATTTTATTTATTTTATTCTCTCCTAAGACAGATCTACTAAATCTATTTAAGGCTTGCCTCCCTAATTCTATTACACTTTATAGTGTGTGCCATTGGAAGTGTAGCCTATTCTTATTAGTGTTCCAGAGGATCTCGAAATCCATTTTATTCCAAGATTTCGCGAATGAGTAAAAATTAAGTTCATCTCAAATTTTTAAATGTAAATTAAAAATAAGCTTTAAAGTTACATCATTTGGCTTTTGTCCGGTAAAAGTTCAGAAATCATCAGTTAGATACGATTCTTTGTCAAAATTAAAGAGGACCTATTATCGCATGGGCAAAGCACATATTATCAAACCTTTTCAAATGTTCCCCTGACAACGCCTAGGACCATTAAGAATTTACATAGATCTGAAAGTCCCGGAATGTAGCACATTGTTAAACGTTTTATGTTCAACCGCAAATACAAGTAATTATTTTAGTTTGTTTTCTTACCTGTATCCCTTCAGGAGAGGTGTATGATGAGGAGCCTTGAACTACCTGAGATTGATTCTCAGGATCACCGGTATCTTTCAAGAAACCTGACTCTTCATGGCTGATGCCGTTGCCAGTTTCATAACTGTTGTAATGGAAAACGTTTCACAAATATTATTAGATTAATTTGGGGATGCATTTGGGAATTTAACCTAGGATTTTGGCTTCGTTATAGATTATTCTAACAACTAGTTTATTAATATTAAGTTTATTCAAGAGTGATTATTTTCTGTGTTCAAAGTCAGAATATCTCCATAGAAGTGAGTCTTGGATAGCTTTTTTGCTTTGTAGATCATAGTCGAGCTTACGTACCAAATCTGAAGTCACGGACGGGCTTAGGGTAATTGATATGCTTAGTTAAATTGTTAGTAGAAATATTTGAGTAAACTTTTTCTTTAACCCAACATATTTTAAACTAATGTAAGAAGACTATTTTAGAGCTTGTTTCAGAAACACAAGTTCTAAAATTCCCTAGAATTCGATCTCAAATCTTTGGTTTAAACACAGGCACCCTTCTCTTAATTATCTTTTATTATTTCAGGCTTATTCCTATATTCAGTTTGTATAGCCCTAAGACCACAATTAAAAAGGGAAACTCAGGACCACATACACCCATATTGAACATACTAAGACAAACTGGACTCCTATATTATTATCAGAACGATCAGTGATCTCTGTTTCTATATGGGGGGATATGAACACAACCCTTGCAAAGGACCAGAGCATGACGCTCAAGTTTGTCGTCTGATTGATTCTGAGGGGACAGGTAGTTATAGAGGCCTTTTTTAAAGGTTCTTGTGCGAAAACATATCTTTGGTTCATAAAACTATGATTGTTGGAAAATAGTGAATTATTATTTTACATTTGGGTGAAGAAACCTTTACATTAAAAGATACATACAATTCAATTTCAAAGGTAGTATTGTACAAGGTACAAATACTAATACAATATTTAATATATTAAAATATTCAGCTTTTTTTTGTAAAAGCATTTTATTATCTATTCAGATTATACGTATATTTACTAATTACGCTAGTGAGCTAGGGATGTGTAAGATTGAACTAAGAGGAAGTTTTTCCTGCAAATGCGTGAAGGGTGAGGGAAAAAACATTTTTGAAAACCACTCTCAGTACACCCAACAGGATTCAAACCCCAATATCCCTGTCATCGGCAGTCTTTACTACTGTGAGAGTGACGCCTTAGACCATTCGTCCACCGAAACAGGTGATAACCCATGCTGTATACATTCTGCTAAGTTTACAATGTATGTAAAAATGGCTATTAGCTTGTATATTGGTTTCAGATACCATATATATATATTAGCAACACCTCTTACTACCAGTTCGGGTTACACGCTATTATTATATTTAATTCCCCAACTCCCCTCCCCCAATGTGTTTGAACTGTTTTAAAGTTGGGAATCTTGTGGAGGGTCTAGATCTTGAGTTTAAAAAATATTGAATTACTTGGAAGCACGGTACTTTTCAATTGTGAAAGTTCTTTAGTGGAGTTGTACACACATATTTTGAATCTCCCAACTATCGATCCCTACTTTTCAAAGTTCCAAATTCAAAGCCCATCAAACATAGTAGCCTTAAGAAGATTATATAATGTTTTAGTTGATCAATTGATAAAGCTCATAGTTGATACGAGCAGAAACTGGTTAGTTTCTAACACATTATTATGGTAAAGATCATAACAAATAACATTTGTAGCTTAAAAAAAACTTTATTTACAAGTAACTTTTTAAATACAGTTGCCTACAACCTCAATTCAAGGCTCAATCATTTAACTATACCCTTCTATGTTCTCACATCATCCTTGTCACTGGTCACATGGGATTTTTCTATTTTCAGAATACCTATAGTTTTAAATACTCGGTTCCCCCCCCCCCCCCCCCTTTTAACCCAAACTTTCTTGCGACGCCCTGCCTACATCAACTTATTTAAAGAATCAATTCACGGGGTTCTGGACTTATTTATGCATACAGTTTTCTACCATATTCATTTTATTCAAATAAACATACATTGTTGTACATGCATGCACCTTTTATATTAATAAATTAGCGAACGCTGTCAAAATGCACTTTGACTTGTATGTGTATAAGAGAGAAGGAGATACCCGAAAGTTTCTCTCGCTCTTAAACCAGGGTGTGCAGACGACAGCTCGAAAATTTCAGCCAGAAGTCATTCCCAATTATATTATAGAACCCAATGGCACCAACTGTCTCTCAGAAGTGATAAAGCCATTTCTCAAATAATCAGGCTTGACCCACAGCAGCATAATACTTTCTTTTCTCACACCCAATTGGGTTTAAAATAAAATCTTCAACTTTTTAAAACATATTATTATATGCAGTTCATTTACCCATGAAAACTTGCAATATAAGAAAGGTCCAAGCTAAGCAAAGTAAGCTAGCTACCTTTCAGGGTAGAAAGAAGTGTACAGTCATACATTTATGGTTGGTTTAACATTTCTACAGACATAACTATACAAATATATATAATTTATGTGTACACTCTGTCTAACCTTAAATGTAGCAGACTTTCCTTGTCAGATTTTCCAATGGACCTTTAGTGGAAAACGTGCAAGGTAAAAGCTTAGGGTAAGCAAAGTGTACATATCATCCCCATTTGAAAATAGGATTGTGTTAACTTATTAATTCTGTACGCGTTAGTAAGTGTCAAACATATTAACTTCTTTTATTCCACATAATACAGTTTTTGAGAGAGAGTTGATAAATTTAGTAATATTTAAGAATATACTTTATACAAACGATTGTTTTATTTTGAATTGATCATATTTAAAATCAATATTTATTTTATTTTATAGACAATTTGACAAAACCGGTGACATGTGACCCATTCTGTTATTGCCTGTTTATCATCAACAGTATTTAGATGAATAATATACATTCTCGTAACCCAGATCTGCATTATTAAGAAGTTTGTGGCACAAAACAAGCTATGTGTCTCACTAATTTTGTTGTTATACTCATTGTTTTAATATTATAGTATATTGTTCTTGTATCCCGGTTCTGATGTTTAAAACAGAGTATTTTGTTTTTTACCATTTTCAATAATCTTTACTTTCTCTTTAAAATAAAATATTGTAATCGTGAAAACAATTTTACCTCAGTAAAATGGTGATTTTTTACGTTTTATATGACCCTAACAAAAAAAAAGTGAGTCTTAAAATGCAGTCTAGCCCCATGTAATCCCTGGGCTTAGAGTCGTAAAGGTTTCATTACATGATTTTTAAATGTTACATGGTCACTCATAACTCAGAGTATTTTTATGATTTTAATTCAATCACTCAAATTAAGTGTAGATTATTAATGATCGATTTTTAAAAAAATATTTCAAAAGTAGAACTGGTGACATTGTCTAAAATAGATATCCGGGAAATGTGTTTTGCTGTACATGTAAACTGTATAGTTGTTTTTCAGGGGGAAATTCGTTTAAAATTTGTTTACTGAAGACTTATTTTTGGAAAATTTGAAATTTTTCAGAGATAGCTCTAAAGTTGTTTAAAATGTATATTTGGGTAGTGTTTTACTTAGTAAAAATATTCAATGTTCATTTTTATACAATTATCATTGGATGGTATTTTATTTATAACTGGATTTTATTAATTTGTTAGTTTTTTCCTATTATTTTCAAAGTTATGTATGTTTTATGAGGTAAACTAATTAAAAGGGGTTATTTAATGGTTAGAAATATTTGAAAATGCTGTCGCAACTTTAATAGACTATATTTGAAAGAATGTTCTATCAAGTCATTATGTTGCACCATTTATTTATTTTCTTGCGACCCGCTATGTTTGCAGCAACTTAGCACTTTGGTAAAACTAGTCATGAAAGTTTGGGGATGAATGCCCAATAATAGATCTACTATGTAGGCCCTTATCCTTTGTTAACCATGAAGTTACAAGTTTACTTTGATTTATTCAACTATGATTTAGGCTATAAGATAGGATTATGGTGAATCAATAACCTTTACAGAGTAATATAAGTATATGATCTAATTATAAAATTGTCTATAGTAAAAAAGAAAAATTGAATATATTTTATAAGGGCTGAACTTATATACCCTTCGTTTATTCTGTAGGGTAACAAGTTTTATATTGCATTAATTCACTATGTTTAACTTATAAGGTAGATTCATAATGTAATTAGTTAAGGCAATGCTGCCACCGTTCAGTGTAAATAGCAAGTGCACAAAAGGCTTATCCTTTCCAAATTAAAAGATAATATTTATTATTTTAGAGATATATTCGGATCAATCCAACAGTTCCGTTTTAAATGGTACCTAGTTTCTGACAGAAAATTTACATTTATGTAAATCTTATATTACCATTTTTAAAGAAAAACTGATTATTTAAATTCAAATTTAAAATTTAAAAATTTTCAATATTTTTTATCTTTTACTTTTATATTTTAAGTGTCTTGTTGTATAATATTGTAAACTAGATAAAAGTAATTTTGATTTGTTTTCAATCGTATACAGACTTTATTATCTAGGAATTAGATGAGTTTACAGATTCATAAAGACATAACCATTGGTCTATTCTTTAATAAATTCTTTTTTTTAAATTCCATACCACATGAACCTACTCTCAAGCTGGTTTTTATAAAGCTAAATAACACGAGGATTATTGACGACTTGAACTAAGTAGTTAGGTAGAATAAAGGTCATCAAAAGAAAATTCACCATCAGAAAGATGATGGAAAAACTATATTTTGGAAAACTTCATCAAATGATTCGACCTAGATTCGAACCATTTAATCTCCAACCTCTTAGAATAGGTTCAAATATAATAGATCTACAGGCATAAAATGTGTTAAGCTAAATATTTGATAAAATGTTATTCCAATTATTCTTAGAATTTCTTTGTAACCTTCATGTTTGCCTATATATTAAGAAGAAAAAAACATAGATTGGTAGTTTTCATTGGAAGCTACTATATGGTTAAAATATCTTTAATTATTTTCATAATATTCTCTATTATTATTAAATTAACTATATGTTTTCTATATTTTGTTGAAATATTATTTAAGAAATAAGTGTTATTAAAAACATACAATAGCATGTTATTTTATAGCACGACGTTTACTATTTGTTCAGGTTATACGCATGTATACAAATTACTCTAATTAGTTAAAAATGAGGAAGTTTTAATTTAGAGGAAGTTTACCCACATTTGTGTAGAGGGAGAGTTGAAAACCATTTTGGAAAAATCACTCTCAGTACACCGGACGGAATTTAAATTCAATTTCCTGTCATCGGTAGTCTAATTTAACATGAGTGTGACGTAATAGACCACGCGGCCAACAAATCAAGTACTGGCATGCTAGTATCAATTTATTATAATATTCTTACTTACTTATTTACTTTTGCTTAACATTTAAATAATATTAATAAATTTATAACTACCCGTCATAATATATTATGATTTTTAAACATTTTTTTTTTAAATTAGTGGAATTGAAAGCCCCGCTAGGAACCAAAATTATATAAAAATGACGAAATATATTTATTATCAAGGCAATTTCGCTATGAAGTCGTCTATAGCCGTTTGCCTTTATATGTCATACTAGTTTCAATATTGCCCAAACAATCATGGCAGAGGTAAGCCAAAATATGTCCCTTTATGTTCTTATCTAATAGTTGTATCAACAATTGTGGTGATTAAGAACATATGATACACATTTCTTTAAGTGGTTAGTAATTTGTAAATTTATTTGGTAAAAGATTTCCATGAGTGACTTACAGCTTTATTTTGAAATTTATATAGGTTTTTTACTTCTATTCTAAACTATGCAAATACAAAATATCACAAAGTTAACAAAAGGTAAGCTGTGCATATGTTTTTTTGGGACAATAATTATTGTTAAACCATTTTGAGAGTTTGTAATCACAAACAATATACTATATTCATCACATTATAAGGTATAAAACGTTGTTTACACGAAAAAGTAAATTTAAATGGGCATGTTATCTTTAACATTGCTAGCAGGTCAATATAGAAATTTTGATCAAGATCTTATTGCTGATTTGATCAACATTATCTTGAATGTAATTTTCATGAAAAATATGTATATCTACTTAGACTACAGTAGTTTTGGTTTATATGAGAATTATAATTCATATGGAAAACTATAAACTTATTATAACACAATTATAATACTTATTACTTGGGAATTGAACGCTTAGTAAATAGCTTAATTAGGCTTATATTAATTGTAACAAGAAACAACACATTATCTAAATAGATTATCTTTCTAACTATATTTCTAATACAATTATATGAATATTTACCTGTACTTGTAGGTTCCATCGAAATTGACCTCACTCTCTTGCCGTAAAATGGGTTATTGGCTCAGTGGCAGGTATATTCGGACCCTGTCTTCTTTGGGGAAGTGAGGCTCCCAAGTAAACAAACTCAAAAACAATACCTGCAACATCTGTCCCCAGCATCACATTTATTTATAGCTATACCAAATATGTTTGATTCAAATTACAACATTAAGGTTGTACTTCTCTTTTGTAGGAGAAGAGCTGATGATTCTGAAACCTACAATTCATATTTCTAGAACAAATATGGTTATAAACCTTCCACGTTTATGTCATGGTATATCCCAAACACTTTTGAGTTTTTAGTAAAGTTTTCTCTAAAACCTCTAAAACATTTTATGTAATAATGCAAATATTTAAATAAAATGTCCTTAACTATGTATGTCTTATAAGTAGATTAAAAAATTATGATAGTTTAATGGCGTAGGAGTAACAGAACAAATTAGAGTAAATTCTATAGTTTATAAAATTATGTTCCTACGTTTAAAAATTGAGAATATCTAAACAAGAACGTATTTTAGATTTATCAAAACTTTTATTTAATGCCGACCTTGATCATTTTTACATAATACTACAATTTAAGTCATTAGTTATATTTGTTACACCCTTTAACCAATTAATAGCTTTAATTTCATTTATATAGGTTTCTTAAAATGGTGGTCCACAAACCAGTGCTATCCTGGCAATGTGTAGTTCTCAACATTAATCTAAAGATCGTTTTCACTGTCTGGACACGACGTTCAATTTTTAAATCATATACAGGCCAATACAGCACAAACCCAATTATTTATGTTTTTTAAATGTTAATTTTTGTTTGAAAGGTTAAATTATCAGAAATAATCATAAAAGCTTGGTATCAGAAGGAGGAATAATGAATATTAAAAAATCTCTTAACACCGCATCTTTTTATATACTTTGTTATACTTTTGCAAAATAGTGATAAGCATCGTGAAGAATAACACGGTACAAAAGTAAAAGTATAAGCTATTTTCTGAGAATTAAATTATGCATACAAAGAAGTGCCTCTAAGCTTTATTTTTATGCTCAAGTTTCATTATATTTTATTCTTAAGTTATAATATCAATTATGTGGAGTATTATTATAATTTTTGTAGTTATATTTTAAATATATCCAAATTATTAATGTGGTCCAGAAAATTTTCCACACCTTTAATATCACACAGTATATAGTCAGATATTTATAAATCTATTCAGTGAAAAATAAATACAAATATGCTGTATTTTTGTCCTATGATCAAAATGTAGTTTTAAAATAAAAGGGCTCAAGAAAGTGTTTATGTTTTGTCTTTAGTGTATATTACTATGCAAAAAATCTAAAATTCTTAATACTTTAATTAATGATAACCAAACAAAACTAATTTGGATGTTTGTTTGTGAAAAGTTAGATAAAGTAAGTTTAATTTAAGCACTAGTCTTTCTCTCTTTGTTTTATCAAACAGAATGTAGCTATAAATTTTTATGACAAGTAATAAATGTAAAAAATATTTCCCTTTATACGTCTTGAAACTTTATAAGTTATATGGCACGTGCATCAGTTTGTAACATTTAAAAGGACTATCACACGATATTCAAGTTAATTACTGAGATAATACCCCATTATCTTCTTTCAATTGTACTTAGAAGCTCAGATAAAATAACGAAAAGGTTTCACAGACGACTGTGCTCTTTAAGAATCCCTTTTTCTATTTATAGTCCTCATACTTATATTTAGGCAAAGATATTAAAAAAATACTAGTCCCCTATCTCTTACCCCTCCATTTCATCTCCGGTCATAGACGAAAGGTCTTCTAACTCGTTTCCGATGCACTTACTATTTCTCCCCCACGACCCTTCACCAATCTGTTTCCCACATTAGCTGTTCTTCAGGACTTTAACACAAGCAAAGGATAAAGGTTTTATCCCCCCTCCCACCAAAAGATAGAAATAAATTTATATGTATGTTGTAAATAATTGAAAGTATTTCTTAAAACATTGGGTGTGTTTGGCTCAAATAAATAGTAACAAATTACCTTTTGTAGCTTATAATATTTTTTTATGTCGAGATGGCTATCTAATATCAACTATGTACAGAGTTATAATGGTAAAATCAGATTATAGTGCAAAATGGAGTCCACAGGCGTTGTTAGAGGAGAGATACATCCTAGTCCGTAAAAAAGTGAAAATATAATTTACACGTTTAGAGTTATATCGATCGTATTAACTTAATTAAAACAAATTATTGTTTCTTTGCTCCAGCACCCCCCCCACCCCACTACACCAAAACATAATTAAGATTTAATGACACCTATGATTTATGGTTTTTTGGC
>JBCFYV010002816.1:0-70242 GCA_039000515.1 Timema cristinae | reverse complement strand
AAAAAAACCCCTTTAAAAATTTAATTTTTAAAAAATAAGAGAAACATATTAAAATTTAAAAGGGAGGTTTAAAAAAAGTTTTTTGTTAATCATTTTTAAAAATAAATTAATTCATATTAGTTTAATTTATTTAATAAGCCATTGCACTTTTGAAAATTTTTTTTTTGGAAACCAAAACCAGCAATGAACTATAACACATCCCCCCGGATGGGAATTTTTTAATTTTCCCACTGTCCCCCTGCTTGTCTTAAGAGGCGACTTAAACGGGATTTTTCTGTCAGGATGTACCTCGTACAGGACATACCCTACATTATATCTCACCTTCCTTTTTCCTTCCTCTTCCCCTATCCTTCCTTCTCCCTCCTTTTTTTACCCCTACCTCCCCCTTTCCCACACCTTTGTTTTTTCCTCCCTGCGGGTTGGGGTTTAGAAAATTTTTGCAGTAACCTCTGCTTATCATAAGGGGCGATTTAAAATTTGGGGGCTTTTTGTGTGGGAAACAAACCTATCCAATTCTTTCCTTTAACCACCTTTTTTCTTCCTTCTTTTTCTCTCTCCAACTTTGCTTTTTTCCCTTTTTCTATTCTTCTTTCTCCCCTTCTTTTTCTACTCTTCAATCTCTTTCTATTTCTATTCTTAACTTTTCCCTTCCCTCTTTCTATTTTTCACTTTTTTCCTTCTCTTTTTTTCTTCATTTTTCCTTTTTTTTTTAAAAACCCTTCATTCTCCCTTCTCTTTTTTTTTCGCTCCCCCCCTTCTCTTTTTACTCTTCATTCACCCTTCTCTTTCACTTGTCCTTCCCTTCTCTTTTTTTTTTTCACTTCCCTTTCTTTCTATTTTTTTCCCCCCTTCTTTTCATTCTTCTTTCCCCCTTCTTTTTATTCTTTTTCTTTTTTTTTTTTTCTTTCCTTCCTTAACCTTTTTTTCCCCTTTCCCTTTTTCCCCCCCTTCCCCTTTATTCCCCAACATGGAAACTTTTGGCTTTTTACTTTTGGACCTTGGCTTCAAACCGGGGCCTCCGACAATTACTGGATAACCTCTGTAATTGAGCTGCTTCATAAAATTGCGCTTGTTTTAATATCTTGGAGAAGGAAAACCCTGTGGGGACCTTCAGGTATTTTATTTTTTTAAGGGGAAAAAAAAAGTAAAAAATTTTTGGAATTTTGCTTTCTTTTTTGAATTTCAGTGAAAGTAAAAGAAAATATATACCAAATTTCAAGAAATTGGAATATATGGTTAAAAGGGGGCACACTTTTTGGGAAGTTTTGTTTTAAAATAGGAAAAAAAAACGATTTTTTTAATGTTAATTAAATTTTATTTTTTCAGTTTTGTTTATGGCTCAGCTAAACCTTCGGGAATTAAAAAATGCTAGATAGTTTTTCCCCCATGCTTTATTCGACTGGCTACTGGTCTTTTCGTACCAGAAAATTCGTCAGCATCTGTGCTGAGCCGGTAAACCCCTTTTTCCTTTTTCCGGCGATCCATTTTTAAAGGCAACTTACGTTTTCGAAACCGCAATTTTATTTCCAAAGGGATGTTGTTTTTCCGTCCTGTGTTCCCTCCCCCCCAAACGAGTCTTGAAAGAAACCAAATGGCCCTAGTGCAAGGGTGGGTTTGGGGTCCGGATGCTTTCGGTAATTGACACGTGTGGTTTTTTTTATCGTGTCCCGTTCGTACTCATCTGATGATTTCTGGTGTTGTTGTCTTGTGCACTCTGTACCCGGTATCCTCGTGCAATTGATAAATGAGCAAATTTTAAATATTAATTCTTTTAAAGCACCGGCTCCCCTTTTGTGGTTCCTGGTCACCTGGTTTTTCAGGAAAAAAAACTGTCGGACAGGCAGCCAAGGGGGCCCCGTAAGTTTTTAGATTTCAAGTTTTATTTTTGGTGGGGTGATACGCACCTAGCCGACCCGGGGTTTTCAACCCCTGCTCAGAACAAGCGCGTTCTTTAAAGGGGGACAGTGTGTAGCGGTGACCTCTCTTACAAAATTTAAAAGAGAGGGTCTTTGTGACAAGGCTAGGGTTTGTTCACACTCTTGCCCCGGGGTTTTTTTGAGAGGGATCCCCCCTACAATGTGTGGTTTTGCGTGCCCCCCTTAGTGTTACTACTTTTTTGTGGATATCGTAAAATTTTCCCCTTTTCATTTGGTTTTGATTTTAAGGGTGACCCACTTTTTTTTGGAGTGATAACACATGGGGCTTTTTTTTTGCGGGTTTTCACTCTGTATTTTTCTCAGTCTTTCCTTTTATATGTTTTTTTACTTGTGTTTTAGCCTTTATAATGATGTTTGTTAATTATTTTAAAGGGGCCCTAATGCCCTCATTGTGTCGAGGGGCCCTCAAAACATAATAATAAAAATAGTTCCCATTTTAAAGTTTCAATTACTTGCAAAATTTTGAAAAATACATGAAAACCCAAATTATTGAAAAGACTTCAATATTGAATTTCACTAGTTTGAAAAAAGTCATCAATGGTGAACCCTTAAATATTATTCAATATTCTTTTAGAAAAATATATATTTTTTAAACCCCAAATGAGATTTGGGGGCGAAGCAAGTCACATAAAAAATCAATTTTTGGGAAAATAATGAAACTCCTTGGTACCCTCTTTGAAAAAAGTCCGGTTGAGTTCACAGCTGCCATACACGATGCCCACAGCCATAGTTTGTTTAAGGGAGTTGTTTTACTGTTCATTCCTGTGGAGTTCGATGAACGCAAAAAATCGCGTAGTCATCAACAAAAAAATCATAAAGGAAAGGGTAGGTTCACGTTGTCCGTATCCCAAATTATTGCGATGTAAAAACACTTTACGCAGAGTACTGTCCTGGGGCCCCCAATTTAAATTTGAAAAAAATATCGGAAAGATGTTATTAACCTTACCCGGCGGTGTTATTCAATCTATCTCAAAAAAAATTGAAGGTTTCCCCCCGGACCCCCTCAATTAAAAGGTTTTTAAAATTCGAAAGCCGATGGTGTAGTACTTTTTTTTTTTCAAATCAAATAAAACAATCGGGCCCCTTGTTTTTTAGGAACGTTACAAACTGCTTTCTAAATGCGAACAAGGGTTCCCCCAAAAATCAGTTACGGGGAAACCACATTTGTATCAGACAGTGATTGCGAGATTTAAATCAATAATATTTTTTTATACTTTTTCTGTAATATTTTGAATACACAACTAGTTTGGGCTAGGGTGAAAGCGTTGGTACTTTTTATTTTCCCCATTTTTATGAATGGGAATAACGGTATTTTGTTTCCGTAGTGTGGCTTTTTGAGTTTCCCCAAAACTATTTAAAGGTCTAGCCAAGAATCCCTTTTCCTGGGGGGTGGGGGGCGCTAGCAAACTTTATAGTTTATCGCCGGGGAGGGGAAGCTGGCTTCCCGTCTGGGCGGGGCAAGGTAAATTCATCAAATTTAAAAAAGGAAAGTTGCAGACTCGCCAGACTCTGCCCAAAACCCAAAAAATTTGAATGGTGCTCGTTTCCCCGGGTTGCACTGGAAATTGTTGGGTATCTCGCAATGTAGAAATAGAGACGAACATCGAGCCCAAAACATTGACGACCCCCACAGGGGGAGCAGGCAATCGTTGACAAGGGCGGGATATTTTTTTTATGTTTTTGCTCTACGTAATTTACGAGTTTAAACCCCAAACCTTGTTGTCGGGATTTAGGGGAAAGGACCCCGCTGCTGCGTGCCCGTGCAGTAAAAATTTTTCCAAACACCAAAGTCAAAAGAAGGGGTTCGTCAAATACGGTGAGGCGTAAAGTCATCCCTCATCATTTTAAGCACCTGTTGTGAAAACCCTTCTTTTCCGGGAGAACCCTGAAGTTTTAAAAGCGATGGGAAAAATGGTCGTACCATTGTTACGGGTGAACCTCAAAAAGAAGTTGCATCTTATGGAACTGAAAAAGTTAGGTCAAGTTAGGTGCGTTTTTGTTCCCAGTGTTTATTTGCCCAAGTCCCCCCGGGGAAAAAAATTCCCTCTACCATCTCCCCGAAATCTAAAAAATTAGACCCCCACCCCGGTTTGAGCTTTTAAAAATTCTAAAAATTATTAGGGGGTTGGGAAGTTGTAGAAGAGTGCCTTACGTTCCCCTTTAAACCGTTCACCTGGAGGAGGTAGATGCAGCATACTGTCATTTCCATAGAAAGGTAGTTTGGGCAGAAATCACGGGGGAGATTAGACACGACTTTAATTTGTTTATGATATATTGGCTTCGTTGGAAAAGCCCACCCCCGCTAGCCCGCCAATGAATGGTTTGTCTGTGATGTAATCGTACCTACAAGAATCGGGTTGTCAGTGGGTGGAATTTGGGTTTTCTGCAAAACGAGATGAAGGATACAGGGAAGAAATTATTATTTTAAATTTCTTTAACGTATATAAACCCTTACAATTCCATTTTGTGCGATTTTAGTTTAATTAAAAATTTATTTCCACGAATCCATTAACCATTCTTGAAAATAAAAATTGTTTAAAGCCCCTTTTCGTTCTCTTCCTTTCCCCCCTCTTCATGGCCCTCCGCTTAAAAAAAGGCTTTTGGTTTCTTTGGGGGGACTGGGCGTTGGGCCCTTGCGTGAAGGTTTTGTTATGCCCATAATTTTTTTTTAAAGTTATTATTCGGCTTTCCCCTCGCTGGCCCTTCGGGTTTTTACCAACGGTATCCCCTGGGGGAGTCATGTTAGCCATTACCCCACCACCCGAGGCTAGATTGAATGTTAAACAAGGGCCCCGCAGTTTTAGGCCCTAAAAAGGGGTTTCAGGGGTGTTCCGAAGGGGTTGGGGTGTTCCCGGGGGGCTGGGGTTGTTTCCCAAAAGGGGGCCTTTGTGGGGTACAGGTGGTGGAGATGTTTTGGGAAATGGGGGGGGCATTCCTGTTAATTTTGCTCCTCCTTAGCTGTTTTGCTGGTTTACTTTGCTGTAAAGAGGTATTTGATTGGAAATTTTCCCGTAACTTTTGGCGAAATTAATGGCAATAAAGTGGAGCAACTTATGTTTGGCTATCAATTTGGTTATAAATCTGAAATCCCGGGTTGTTTGGACAATATTTTTTGCGCCCCCTTGTTAAAATATTACGTTGGTCATAGCAAATAAACCCAAAAGCGGCCTTTTTGTTTGGAAATCCCACTTTTGTGTCTTTGTAATGGTAAAAGAGCTTTTCAATAGGGACATTTGAAAATCCGTGCGGACCCAAAAAAGGCGGCCTTTATGCGGCCATTTTTGTTCTTTATTCCATGGTTTTCCCAGCTTTAATATCCCATTTAAGTTTCTTTTTTTTTTTTTTGAAAGCTTTGTAAAAAAGAAACTACTCGTAATTTTTATCTATTTTATATCAAAGTTTTAAAGGGTTTTCCCCCCCAAATTTAAGAATTTAAAAGATTTCATTTTTCTCAAAAAATTTTTGCCAATTTTTCTTTTTTTTGCCCTAATATCTCCTTTATAGGGATATAAAAAAGAAAAGGCTTTTTTTTTCTTTCCATTGATCCCAAGAAATATGTTTTAATAAATACTTTTTTTATCGGGCTCTAATAAAGTATGTGGATGTTTCAGGTGAACTTTGGAAAAGAGGATAAACGTTTGCGTTTCTTTGCTCTGGATAGTTTTGTTCTGTGAAGTTAAGTGCACATTTTTATCCCACTTTGCTTTATTTTTTTTAATTTTCCCTTCTATACCTTCCCCTCTTTAATTTTGTACATCCAACCATGGGGCAATGCACCAAGATTCTAAAATTTTTTAAAATTTTGCGAAAACTTTGTATCCAGCCCCAACAAGTGCTTTTGCAGTGTGTAAGGTGGGCAAATCAAGCCTTCATCACTAGTTTCTTGAAAAATGCAAATTTGTCCAATTTTAACCAAAGCCCCAAGCGGAGATTCAAAGTTAACATTTCCCACCCGCGGCGCCTTAAAAGTCATTTTGGGTAATTCAATTCAGCTAATCTGAAAAAAATAAATTTAAATGTTTTAAATAGGTAAAATTTTATATTAAAATAAAAAACAAATGTAAGGAAATATACACAAAAACAAAAACAAAAAAAACAGCGAACACAAAAATCATTTTTTTTAAATTGAGAAAATCTTAGGCTTAGAAAAAGTAAATAGTTAAAAAAATTAAAAATAAGAGTTTTAAAAAAAAAAATAAAAATTAAAACGAACCATTAAAAAGCCGGATAAAACCAAATTTTGGACTCCAATATGGGTCCATAAATAGCCCCCTTTTGGTGTCCTGCCGGATTTTAATTTGGGGTCCCTATCTGAAAAGGTCTTTTGCCTATTTTGACCACAAAAATTTGGGGCATTTTCCCAATCAAAAAGTGCAGTTTTTTTTTTATGTACATATTACTATAGAGCTTTTTTTAAATTTGAATCCCATTTTCTTTTTTGGCTCCCCGAGACAAAGGAAGCGGACTGTTGCAGTAGAGCAGAATTAGGAGACTCTCACGGTGTATAGTGAGCCTCTGTCCACAATCCGTGGGTTTGGCTTTAACGGCACTTTTTCATATCCCAAAAATTCCTGGCCTGAAACAGCCCCGGGATTGGGAACATACGGCCGGACTCTGAGCACATGGAAGCCAGCTGAACCCTTTGGGGGTTTTGTGAGTTACAAAGTGAGGAAAATTATCAGTCTTTTTTCTTGACCATTAACTATTTTTTTTAAAATTCGGTAAATGTTGGTGCAAGTCATCACAGTTTCCTCAATGAGCAGTATGTATCGCAAGGAAATTTTCCCTTTTAAACATTGAGGAACCTGTGTTCTTTCCCTTGTTTTTTAAATTGGGACAAGGGGCTATCGTATTTATTAAAAACCCAAAAATAAAAAAGGATAAATGTTAGTTTTTTTTTGAATCGTTATTTTCGTCGCGCTTTTTATTATTAAATTTTTGACTTTGCTGCCCCTTTCTCCTTTTTCCGATGATAAAATGGGTTCTAAACGCTTTAGGTTTTTTTTCCTTTACTCGATAAACATGAAAAGGGGGTTTTGAGGGCTCCCCACTCCTGATTTTTTAGAGCCAGGCTCGACGGTCTTTCTGTTTTCGCCTTTTTTCATTATTCGGCCCTGTGGGGGGTCGGGTGTGAGTACCCAGCTAGTTTTGCAGTACGGTGCTGGGGACAGTAAGGTGTGCTGGGGACAAAAGATTCGCCCATGCCTTTTTTGGGGCACTGCCCCCAATTCGGATGTAGACTGGGTTTTTATCTCATTTTGTATACCATTTGGCCATGTAAGCCCCCCTGGCGAGAGATTCATACGACCCAAAAGGGACTTTTTCGCTGGGGCATCACAAGGAGAAAAAGTCATCGCAGCAAGGGGGTGTAGGAAAGTACCAATTTTAGTCGGGCCCCTCATAAAACGCAACCGTCTTTTCTAAAAGTAGGGTCCCCGGTTATTGTCATCTTTAGTTCCTTCTAACAAGTTATTAAAAACCGGCAAAACTTTCATGAAGGGCTAAATTTTAAAGAGGTATCAGTAATTGCCCGAGGGGGCCCGGGTTAGTAGCCAAGGTCGTCAAGGTGCCCCAAAAAAAGCATTTTGCGGGACGAACGGGGGAAAATGAAGAAAAAAAAGGAAAAGGGGGAAGAAAAAGAAAGGTGGAAAGAAAAAAGAAAAAAGAGAAAAAATAAAAGGGAAAAAAAAAAAATGAGAAAAAAGGAAATATATAGGATAGGTTTTTCCTACAAGGGGTAGTCCTCCACAGAATATTCCCTTTAATTCGCTCTTGATGTAAAAAGTTAAAAGTTGCGGTTATGGCTAAATCGATTGGGGGAACTCACCCCCCCTCCCTTGACGAGCTGCAGCACAGGGCATGCAGACTCCTCACTCCAACTGCCGCCCGATGATAGCGGAGCGTTAAACGGACCATTAAAAAGGGCAAAAACCCGGATGGCAGAAACAAAAAAGTAGCCCGGGTTCCCCCACGCTTTTTGGCTAGATTGTTCGATGCTACCGATCCCCTTTGTCGTCTTGTGTATCGCTTTCCTTCCCTCCCCCTTGGCCCTTCCCCCCCCGGGAAATTCATATATATTTATATATATATATATTTGGACGCTGATGGTCTATTTTTATTATTACACCACCAGCTCCCCTAGGGAAACGGAATGTAGGGCCGGGGATTATTGTTTTGCCCCAAAATTATTTTGTGAAATGGGGGAAACCTGTAAATTTTTGTTCAGATTAACTATTTGGGAATATTGAACTTTGCAACCCCAGCGTTCTCGGGGTTTTAGTTAAAAAAGCCGTCCCCTTTTTCTGCGTCTTATTTGGGCTTAGCCCGATTCAAGGGCCTATTGGTTTGTTGATATTTTTTAAAACCCATTGAGGGGCCGAGTCAAAACCTTTGCTTTGGGGCTTTCACCGTTTTGTAACTTTTAAAGGGGTTTTGCTTATAATTAGGCTTGTCTGGATAATTACAAAAAATTAGGATGCAGGCACTTTAAAATAGTTGGGGACTCTGCCCATGTTTATTGTTATTTTGCTAATTTGAGTAACTTTATTATTTTCGAGAGTTGTTAGTGCATTAACCCTGTTTTTGAAAGTTTGTTGGTAGTTACGCGGGAGTTTTAAATATGTCATGCTTTGGGAGTCACCTTTTTGTTAAATTATCTTCGAGCCTAGAACCCATTGGCTTTAATTTAGTACTTAAAAAATTGTTGTTTGATATGTATGAATATTTTCATCGCGTTTGGGTTTTTGCATTTGCTGTTCTCTTTGTTGCATTTCCTACGGGGTTGAGCATTGTTGTTTTAAAGGTCCCGTACTAAAAAGGGATTGTTTCTTTGTTAGAAAGGAAGACGCTTTTTCACGCTCTTTTTTTTGGTTGATGTTTAACTTTTGAAATTTTATTGTTCATTAAAAAATAAAGATAGTTAAAAATTGGGGTATTTTTTTCGGCTGTTTTTCAGTCCCCTCCCCCTTTATAGTTGTGGGGGGGGGGGGGGGGTTGATTATGAAAAGTAGGGGTTACTACTGTGTAAATTATATAATTATTTTTTAAACCCCAAAACACATTCATTTAATTTTACACTGTAAACAAAAATATTTAAAATTTTTTTATAAAAAGTATGTATTTTTAAAAATAACACGTAAAAAAAAAACTGAGTTTTTTTTGGCAGATGTATTTTTTTGCAAGCCTTTGCGAATTTTTTTTTATATTGTGAGTCGTGAGCTTCCCCATCCCCAAAAGTTTGTGTGTCCACTATTTTACTTAATATATTTTTAGTTTGGGAACAAATTTTTTTTTCTTAGTATACTGCAATATTTAAATTTTTTTAAAAAAAAAAAAATTTTTTGGGGTAAATACGAAAATCCAGTAGTTTATGATGTTTTTTTAACTGTCCTTAAATGTGGTCATAATTTTATGATATTTTTTAGTGAGTTGATTATTCTTTTTCTTCCCAAAAATGTGTTATTGTTTTTTTTACAAAAAATTTTAGCGGGATGTAACCACAGAAAGTTTTAAAATTTTTTCTTTACCGCCTACCCGATCGTCTGGACTGACCCTAAATAAGGTTCTCCGGATAATTCCCCAATCAACACTTCCATTTTTTTTAAATTTTTTTTTTGTTTCCTTTCATTCGGTCTTCCAAATGTGACAGCTCCCGTTTCAATTTTTTCTTGTAAATAACGGGGGTTGTTTGGTAGGAAGTGGGTGTTATTTTTTGCCTTTTTGCATCAAACCACCAAATTTTATTGAATGTTCATGTTATACGACACAAGGCAATAATATTGTATTGTTATGAAAGGGGTAGATTAAAAACAACCGACGCCCAATGGATTGACCCGGGACAAAAGGGATGAACTACAAGACGAGACGGTTGCACGCGACCCAAATACTAAAGGTATTATTTAATCTTTACAAAGTGCACGCAGGCGTCAAAAATAGTTTCTTGCGCCAAAAGAAAACCCAAAAATAGTTCAAATAAAACAAAAAAAAAATATTAACAAATAGACAAGCCCCAACATCCCCTCCCTTAAAATACTTAATTTCAATTGTTTTTGGGGGAAGAGCGGGTGGGTAGACGTTTCGCCCCCGGTTGATGAGGACATCTGTGCGGGACAACTTTAACGACACCACTTCCTCAGGTCAGGGAAGTTTTGCCACACGTCTTACTCCCCCCAAGAAATGAGGAAGGTTTGGTTTTCCCTTTATGGGATAGGGCACCTTTTGAAGGTTAACTTTGGATGACTCCCCTTGGGTTTGGTGGGAAATTTATGGAGGTTGTCTTGGTGTCAAACTTCCAGAAGGGGTGGGGTTTTGGGTTTGCTGAAGGAGGCTCATCTCGTCAGACATTGATCGGGGGGGCTGGGGGACACCCCAAAATTTGGTAGTATCTGTGGTGGTCCCCAAGGGGTTTTTAAAGCGTTGGGGTTATTGATAAGCGGGGGCCCGTAAAAATGCACAAAGTGGTCGTGATTGAGAAAGGGTTCAATATGTGTAATAGTTTTTTATGGGTAAGACTTTGGGGTGATTGTACCCGTGCTTTCCAAAAGTCTTCCGAAAAATTTGGAGGGTTTTTTTGTGGGGTGTGGGGGGGGGGGTTAAAAAACCATGATTGGTCATTGGCCTCTATTAAAAACTTATTGTTGCCAAAATAGGGGAAAAAACCTTTTAAGAGTTGAAAGTGTCGATTAGCACCAACAAAATTTGTTCCTCGTCATGACAAATCTGAACAATTTCCTATACATGCAAACCCAAAAAATTTAAAAACCGCAAGGGAAAGGGTTCAATTGATAATTATGACGCCTTTCTATATGAAAAAGTCTTTGTGAGAAGAGGCAAACGTTAAAAAATGACATTTAGAAAAATTTTTAATTGATCTTTCGTAAGGAAAGATGATTTTTAATATAAAAAAAAGCTTAGATATTATTTTATAATTTTTAAAATTGGTTCAAATGCGATAAATTGATAAATGAACTTTGCGTTTAATTGTTTTATGTTTTTACCCACAGGACGTTAGCATACTTTGGTATTAACTATTTACATTTACAAAAAAGGATGAATATGAGTCAAAAAGGTACAAATGAGAACATGACATAATACACTTTAATTGACCACTTATTAAAATGAAAATTAAAATCAAAAATTTTTCATCGATTAGGAAAGATTAATAACATGAAAATATTTATTAATTAATTTTTTTAAAATTAACCCCCCGGGGACGGGGTTTAGAATAGTCCCCCAGTAACCCGCTTGTCGTTAAAGGCGACTAAAATGGGAGGGTTTTCTGTGCAGGGCAAACCTATCCTATATCTCCCATTACAAATTTTTTTTTTCCCTTTACTTTCCCTTCTCTTTATCTATCCTTCCCCTTTTTTTCCTTCCCCCCGCCCTTATCCTGCAGGAGGCCCCTTCGCCTTTCCCTTGGCGACCTTGGCTACTAACCCGGCTCTTCTCTGTTTATTATTGGAACCACGCTTTTGAGCTCCCGAATGAAAGTGCGCGGGTTTTAATATTTAGTAAAGGGCCCTTTTGGGATGACAACGGGTCTTTCCTTGAGAAAAGACCCGGTTGGTTCATGAGGGTCCCGGAGTAAAATTAGATTACCTGCTACACTTGCTGCGGTGCCTCTCTTCCGGCGATGTCCCTATGAAAGGGTCATGTCTAGGTCGTATGGGCCTCTGTCGGAAAAATTAATGGGGGCCCCAGTGGTAGACCAAATGGGGTCAACTGGGTCTCATCCCGAGTACTTTTGCGGTTGTCCTCCCCCCTTATGAATGAGTTTAAATTTTCACAGTGACACCTTATGTCCCCTGGCATCTCACTGCCCCGGCCCCCCACAGGGCCCCTATTAATTTAAAGGGCGGAAAGGGTAAAGGCCCCTCCAGCCCCGTTTGGTAAAAAGCCGGAAGTGGTGAGGCCCCAGCCCCGCTTTCCCGGTGAGTCTCGAGTAGAAGAAAAATTAGATTTGAAACGTGTCAGCCATTTATCCCCGAAAAGGGTATAAATGGAGCAGCAAAATCGACGTTTTAAAAGAAACTGCGTGATGGGCCATTTTGTTGAGACTATGACCGACACACAATCCCCAAATTTTTGGCGATCTCGAAATACGTTGAGTTTAAAACGGGGAAATTTAAAAGGTGAAGGTGGAGCCCCCGGTTCCTCAATGTTTTTAAGGGAGTGGGCATTGTTGAACTCGGGCTGCCCTAAGCATTTAGGAGATCTGTGAGGGGTTTCCCCCCCGTGTCACCCATGTGTACCTTTTGTCACAAAATAAGGACAAGAAAAAAGAGGATAGTATAAACCCCAAATTTTCGATTCCTACCCTTCGGGAGGTCCAGCAGGCTTCCCCGTATGTCCCTAACCCTCGGCGCTGTTTTCAGTCCCCGGAATTTGGGCTATGAAGCTGCGATGCCGTGGTAAGCCCCAAACCGGGCGGTTGTGGACAGGGGGCTCACGAAAAACACCATGCGGTCTCCTAAATACTGCGTCAACTGCAAAGGGTCCGATTTCGGGTCTCGGGCCTGCCAAAATGGAGGTAGAGAAGAAAGTCCCGGGATAAAATCTGAAAAGAAGTTTTGCCCAAAAACGCAAGCAATCGTATCAAATCAAGCTCCGTATTTCAAAATTCTAGCCCGGGTTGTCAGTCAAATATAAACTTCCCCCCTGCCCTTGCGCATTAATTTGCTAAGGAGCCCGCGACCGGCCGTTTGGGCTCTTCTCGAGACATTTATGTTGATCCCCGCCAACTTCTGTGGCGCCTAAATTTTTAAAGGAGGCCCAACCCCCACAACGGTGTCTCCCCAACCCCCATACCCCGAGGAGATCCCTCGAGAACTCCCCCCCAAACCCACCTGGGGGAACCCCCCCCAGCCCACCCCCGTGGAAACCCCCCGAGCCCACCCCGGGGGAAAAGCCCCCGGGCCCCCCCTCGGGGTCTTTAAAACAAGGGCGGCGTTGTTGAGCCTCTCACACCCCTCTGGGTTTCCGGAGGTGGGGACGAGTTGCAAAACAGGTGAGGGCCCCAAAAAGGCGGTCCCACTGGTGCCTTGAAGAAGGCCCAGCTAGAATCGCCTAAATTTTTTTTATAAAAAAAGCGTCGAAAGGGTTTTAAACCTTTGAACAAAAATCCGACTACCCAGTCTCTCCCCAAAAAAAACCGAAGCCCTCTTAAAGGGGAGTAAGGAGAAGGGTGGAAAGGGCCAAACAGGCGCCTAAAAAGGACCTCAAAAATTTTTTTTTTTTAAAGGATTGTGAAATGGGTTGCGAGGATAACTAAAATTTCTCTTAATTATGTCGCTACTACCCAAGGAATTTTTGGGTTTCTATGCTAGTGAGAGGAAATTAAAATACTAATTTCCCTGCATCCCCCCATCTTGTGTTTGCAGGAAAAACCCCCTTCCCCCCAACTGAAAACCCCTGCTTCGTGGTTGGAGATTTCGTTCCCCACAGCCAAAACTTGTGGGTAGCGGGGGTTGTTTTTTGCCCGTAGCAACTTTATCTTAAGTTTTTAAATTTGCACTGACTCCCAAATGTTGCTGCAGAGCCTCCCTTCCCATGGGGTAAACCCCCTTTTTACTGCATTTTCCTCCCCACCAGGTGAACGCGTTTCCCAAAAGGACTCTAGAGGCTTTTATACAAAATTCCCCCCCTATATCATCTTGGGGGGCTTTAACGCCATAAACCTTGTGTGGGGGGCAAATTTTCAGACACCCGGGGGAGGATGGGAGAGGATTTCTTTGTCTCGGGAAAAACCTGGTGTTAATGAAAACCGGGACCCAGACATTTTTCTCCCCCTTGGTGTTCCCTGCCATCACCCCAGTCTAGTAGCCCCGGATTGTACTCACTCCTTTTGGGGGGTTCCACTCGGACCTATGTGGCGCGATTCACTTCCCCTTTCCCTTTTACAAATTAAGATCCTCCGTACAGCACGGGTTCCCCCAATGGGTTTCTTAAAAGTGCTAACTGGGTAAATTTCCCCGAGCTCGCCGTATTCGCGAACCCCCTTTTTCCGACGTCGTGTTAGGTGGGGAATTTATTTGACGGGCCCCCCCAGGGCATCCATCCCTAAATCCCCCGCCAAACCCCGCCCCCGTCCTGTTCCTGGTGGAACGAGGGTGCCTTTGCTTTTCTAACCCCGGGGGGGCCCTATTTCTCTTTCATCGGGCGTCAAATACGGAGAATTGCAGTCATTCCCGGGTTCTTCGTGTAGAGCTTTCCGTATATTCGAGAAGCAAAGAGAGTCTTGGAGAAAGTGTTTTTTTCTACCCTTATATTTCCACTCCCACAACCAAAGCTTAGGGGCCTATTCATTAAAATTACGTAGTAGCAAAAATACCAAAAATAATATACCCGCATCATGTCTAACGGTTCATTGTCTCCTCCCCTATGAGGTCGCCCAAAGTTTGGGGTCGATGTTCCCGTTTTTTTCTAGCACTGCGAGCTACTCTAACGAGTTGCGGTGCATAAGAGGAGCATCGAGACGTACTATTGTTTTTGGGTTTAGTCGGGGGGAGGTTTTATTCCCCTTTTACGCAAGATGAACTTACCTATGCCCTCACCCGGCGGGTAAACAGTTCCCGGGCCGATTATCCCCTATGAAAAGTGCCGGAGCTGCCCCCCGCCGGACCCCATATTTTGGACCTTTTTCAATAGTGTCTGGATTCTATCAGTTTCCAACACTTTTGGAGGCAAGCAAACGTTATCCCGTTTTTAAAAAGTGGGGAAAGATAAATTAGAGCCCAAATAGTTATCGACCGGGTAGCTTTAACTAGTGTTTGTAAAATACTGGAAAAAATAATTAATAAAAAATTTATATGGTATTTAGAAACCCGCAATCTTATCTAATATCAAGTTGTTTTTGCCGGAACCGATCTCAGTTGATCACCTGTCCGTTTTGAGACGGCTGTTTGTGACGTTTTCTCCATAAACACATTTTGGCGTTTTCTTCGATCTGGAGAAAGCGTACGCACCACCTGGCGGTTAACGGCATTTCGAAAACATTTTTAAAAGGGGGGGTTTTGGGAAAACCCTTCCTTCTTTTTATCTAATTTTATGTCGGATAGACACTTCGGGTAAGGTTAAATAAACACCTTATCCGAGGATTTTATTCAAGAAATGGGGTGCCTCAGGGTAGTATTTTTACTGTACGTTGTTCGCTATCGCGATAAATAGTATTGTGGAAACGTGCGCTTCCGTTCTTCATGCCTTTTTGTGGAGGATACGAATTTTTTTTTCAGTTCGTCAAGTTTCCCCAGGGCCCCCAAGACAAATTCAAAAGCTGTTAACAATCTTTTGGTCGTGGGCATCGCGTAAAGGTTTCGCTTCCTGCAGCCAAAAAAGGGTCGTCCACTTCCATAGATTACGGGAAAAACGCCCCCCCATTTTTAATGAAACCACGCCGTTTACCAGTTCAGAAACCGTAAATTTTGGGACTTCTTTTGATTTTAAATTAATTGGATCCTATACTAAGGATTAAGCGGGTTATAAAAAAACCCCTAAACCTGCTCAAAGTAGTTAGCGGGCGGGCCTGGGGTGCGGGGTAGGGAAAAATTGTGCGGCTGTATAGGGCTTTGGTAAGTCTAAAATGTAGGCAGTTTGGGTTTTGGTTCAGCTAGCCTTTTGGGGTTAAAAAGCTGTTGTGTCCACCTGCTGGCCTTAGTGGCTACCCGGGGCTTTCGTACCGCCCCTTGTAGCCCTTTTGTGCCGATGCGGTGGGGTCCCCGCTCTCTTATCGGGGTCCCCATTTTGGATTTTACGCGTCTAAATTTCAGCATGCCCGATCATGTTTCCCCCGCCCCGTTTTTATCCCCCCAACCCTGTTTGTATGAAACCAAATGGCGTTTGTACAAGGGGGGTTGGGGTCGGTGCTTCGGTTTTCGCAGTGTGGGATAGGGTGTAAAGGTATCCCCCTATCACCAGGCGAGTTCTCCCTGATAAATTTCGCCCCCGAAATGCCATTTTGTTTGCCTTCCTAAGCGACCCCCCAAAACCGGTTTGAGAGGACCTTTAAAGAGTCCCTCCATCGCTTCCACGGATTTGAGGCATCTCATGATGGGCTCAAATCTGTCCTGTTGGATGTGCTTTTGTTGTTGGGAAAGGGTTAAAATTTTAATTTGGTTTTCCTAAAGAAAACCGTGTTTTTACGGCTAAATTGTATGCCATTTTTAAATCTTTTTGTTTTTTTATACCGAAATGTCCCGGGCTGTTCTCATCTGAGGTTCCATGAGTGCTCTGTTTGGATATTTTCCCCTCTCTACTCCCGGAATCCCTCGTGGATGTAATGAGCAAATTTTAAAATTGATTTATTATGCACCCCGGGTCGCCTTTTGTGGATTCCTGGGACGCTGGTCTTTCAGGAAATGAACTGGGGACCAGGGACCAAAGGGGAAACACGCCTGCTCCGGAGGCAAGTCTGGGGGTATGATTTAGACCTAAAAAGGTTAGTCGGCGTGGAGTCTTTTCGACCCGGCCATGAGAGTGGGTCTCGACCCCTGCTCAGAACAAAACTGCGGGCCACAGGGACGGTTTGTGCGATGGGCCCTCTTTTATACGAAAGTTAGGAGAGGGAGGTCATGTGACGAGATCCGCGTCGGGCATTCTTCATTGACCCTTGTTTTTTTTTGAGAGGGGGGATCCCCTCCAGTGTGGAGTTCTGCGATCTCCCCCTTTGTGTCTCACATTTTGGGGGAGTGTCGCAAAATAGCCCCTATCGTTGGCTCTTGATTTTTAAAGGGGCTTACGTTTTTTTTTAGCTTAGTGGGATGGAGTTATTTGTTTACTGTTTTATACGCCGGCGGGGCTTTTTAATGCCATTTTGGGCACTTTTTATAAAGTGGTTTTTGGAAATTGTCCATATTGAGATCTTTTAACGTTTTATTCAATTTAACTGTTGTTTTGTTTTTTAACGTATTATAATTTTAAATGTTGTGTATTTTAACGTGTTATAGTTAATATTTTGGTTTTGTTTTTTTTGGGTTTATAAACTTGTGTTTTTTTTAGAGGTGTACCCCACTTAATTATACTAAGAGCATTTGGCACTCAGATGGTGCTGTTTTATCTCTTTCAAAGGGGTTTTATTTGTTTTAAAAATTTTTAAATGCCCAATGCCCTCGATGTGTCGATGGGCCTCTAAACCCATTAATAAAAATTTAAATAATAATAATTTATTTTGAAAAAGTGTGGTGATAGTTTTTGATCCCTGGGGACCCCTGCTTTATTCTGTGTGTTAGTTTTTGATCCCTCCTCACTACCTAAAACTTTTCCTCGCAAAAAGCTGGCGACAGTGTGTTGGCCATTGGGGGGTATCCAAGTTTTATTAATTTTTTGTAATAGCCCTGTGTGCCAAATTTGCGAAAGTTTTTTTCTTATCTGGAAATATTGTTTTGTTCTTTTTTCTATGTGAAAGCTTCTTTTTGCGCCTCGTTTAGATTTAGACGGATAATGTGGAGTTTTTTTCCCTTTGAACCGAATTAAAGTTTAGGTTAATTTTTTTGTTTCACTAAAGGGGGTTCAGTTTTTTTTAGGATTCTTTTTTCAACAATTTGCTAAGGGAGGGAGTACTTATTGGTCGCTGTTTTGAGGAACACTGGGTTTTTTACGTGTAGTCGTAGTTTTATGATGACACGAAACATAAAAAATAGTCAAGATTTCCCCCGTTTGCTTGTTGACTGGGGCTGGTGGAAAAAACGACAAAAAAACCCCAAACGCCCCGCACTAAAACCGGGAAAAATTGAATATGACTGTGAAGACGGGAGGGCAAGTTAAAAGCCAACGTTTTGGGTTTGAGGGGCTTGCGCAGTAAAGAGTCCCCCCCGAAAAGATTTCCCTAACCCCCCGGGCTCTTCGAAGCGAATAAATGCGCTTTTTTGTGTTCCTTGTTTATTTCGAATGTTATTCCCCCCTTTTTTTTCCCCATCTTCCTTTCTGTGCTTTGGGTTTCTGATAGTGTTCCCCGGGCTTTGCTCGGGGTTAAAAGTTGATTTAACAAATACGAAATATACTAGGTATTTAGATTAATTTTAAAAAATTTCGTTAGTTGAGCCCTAACTTGCCCTCGATCAAAAAAATGAAAGCCCCGATAAAAAACTTTCCCCCCCTCTTTCACCCCTTTTATTAAAAAAAAATTTCCCAAAATTCCGAAACATGTATTTATTTGTTTTAGCAAAAAACCGAAATACAAATTTTGTTTAGTAATTTCAAATGAGGACTTTCATAATATTATTTAAAAAATTTTTATCACCCCCCATTTTGACCCCCTTGGGGTGGAATTTTCTAAATCTTTTTTTTGTGGGTGCCTACTTACAAAATGAATATCAGTCCGAATTTCTGCTTGTAGCCTGTAGTTTGCGCTCGGCGTGATGAATCGGTCAGTCGTCGTCAGTCAGTCAGTCAGTCTTTGTCAATAATCAAACAGGAATGTTTTTTGTTATAAGTATAATGAATAAAAAAAACGAGAAAATAAAGAGACAAACGTTTACACCAGCCCCCAAGGGCTCTCGAAAAACAAGACTAGGACTATAAAAACTTTACATAGATATACAATGGCGCCCCCGGGGGGCTGATACTGTTTCTGTTGGTTTTGGGGGGGGGGAAAAATTTTCTAAAAAAACCCCCCCGTGCTATAATGGGTCGCCAGGACCCTTAAAAATAACTAGACCCCCCGTAGTTTGTTTTCCCCCCCTTCTATTAGGATGTTTTTTCATTGTCTTTTTTTTGATACACCCAAAAAACATGTGTGAAACGAGGTTAGAGGTTGATTTGTGCTAAATATTTACATGTTTAATCAAACCTTTCTTAATTTTTTAAAAATTTTTTCCCCTTTTAAAAAATTTTGGGGAAAAATTTAAAAAAATTTTTTAAAGGGACAAATGTTTTTGGTTTAAAATTTCCCAACTTCAAAATTTTTTTAATGCTTTAATAAAATTTTTTCTTTTTCTCTTTGGGCCCCGGGGAACCATTTGAGTGACCGTTTAAACCCCCCAATCTAGGAGTATGTGGTTGGGGGGTCAGGGGGTTTTTTTTTTCCCGAGAGGGGATTAATTGCTCAAATGTAAAAAAATTTTAAACCTTTTTAAAAAATTTTAGTTTGAAATTTTTCCCTTTGGGTTTAATTAAAATTTAAGGTGAATACTGAGCCATAAGTTTTTTTAAAGTAAACATCAATAGGTGTGTGCATAATGGTTAGGGGGAAAAAAGGGGGGGGCGGGTTCAGAGAAGTCACGTAATTAGACATAAAAATCTTTTTCGTTTTTTTGGAACATAAAATTTTAAAAACAAGTCCCATTTTTCTCTAGATCAATTTTTTCCCCCAAAACCCCCCAACCCCAAACAACACACACAAAGACAAAATTGTTTTAAAAAAAAATTTAAACTTGCTGACAAAATATTAATTAGATCATTTGGGGTGTCTTATATCAAAAAATTTTGGGCCCTGCTCTACCATAAAGTTCATATGTTACATATGGGCCTATTTTAAAACCCAATTAATTCTAGATATGACTAAGCATTTTAAAAAATGAAAAAAAAAAATTTCCCCCAATTTTAAAGATTTTAAAATTAGAAAGAAAAGAACAAAAATAATTTTGTACCGTAAATGAAAATGGGAAACAAATTTCCATTTACAAACGGATAAAAGGGGTTTTTGGGGAAAGTAAAATTTTTTTTTCTTTCAAATATCTACAAGTTACCCATAAAGGAAAGAGGAAAGCTAAATTATATTGATTGATTTGTTAGGATATTGCTATAACCAAGAGATTCCCCCTTTAAAACACCAGTAGCTTTTTTCAAAATAATAAAAATCAAAACAAACCCAAAAAGAAATTGTCCAAATTTAAAAAAATTAAGAAAAGAGATCATGTTTAAATTTAACTTACGCCTTTTAAAGCATTTTGCCCTCATAATGTGGCCGCATTATGACTAAAACACTTAAACTTACCTTCTTTTTTTAAAAATGTTTTTTCTTTTCTACATTAAATTTTCTCAGTTTTGGACAGGAACGAAATTTTGTAGGTTGTTTTTTGGGCCCAAAATTCAAATAGTTTTTTCCACATAGCTAAATTTTTTTCTATTTTTTTTTACCCCATCCTCCACAAAATGGATATTATATTTGATTTTTATTATTACATATCCCCTTTAAAGTAGATAGGGGGAAATAATACACTGGAACTACTTTTTCCCGAAAACATCTACCACAAAACCAACAAAAACGGGACTCTCTCATTCCTTAAAAAAATCTGCCCTGTAAACCCGCAGGAGTGTATTTATAGCTCTACATCGGTTGCAAACCCCGATCACAAATAAAATTTAAACCAATTTGGGGTGAAAATGCCTTTAAAACTTATTTGATGTTTTACATCAACTTAGGAGTGCTGGTTTTTTCTTTAGAATACATAAATGCAACAGGTTGCTTCCACTTTTTTGTTAAACCCCCGGACCATAAACAACCCAAAAAAATATCAGTAAAGTTATTTGGGCCTCCCGTGGCCATAATCCCCAAATCCATCGATTTAAAAAGGCTGGGCCTCATTCCAAAATGAATTTTAGGGGCAACCACATTTCATCAAAAAAAAAGTCACAAAATTTCAATTTTTTTTAAATGATTTTACAGTATTTTCCAAGGGATTTGAAAATACGTTATTGATGCCTTTGGGGAGAAAGGAAACTTTGGCCATAAGATCAAATGAGAACCTTTTTAGTGGGTTTGAATTGATTTTTTTTTTTAAAATAAGATGATACCCAAACTTATAGCAACAAATCCAAAATGTTATCTTCGAGGAGAAAAACTTCTATCTTTATGTTTGTGTTTAGGGTTTTTAATGTGTTTAAATTTTTAAACCTACATAAAACGGATTTAAAATTTTTTCTTTTAATAAGTTTTGCTTTAATTAAAATCTCTCCTAGATACATGCATTTTTCTTGGTGTAGTTTTTTGGGTAACCTTTTAAAGACGATATTAGCTTTTCACGGGAAAACTTTTTTGTAGGTGTGTGTGCTAAAGGAAAATAAGAATAATTAATATAATTTGTGAGGAAGTTTATTATATGTGCAAAAAAAATTTCATTTATATTCCAAAAAAGTAGCCTAGAATTGGGCAATTTTAAAAAACTTGTCTTGCAACATGAGTTATCAAAGGAATAAAAAACATTAAAAAAAATTGGTGTCATTAAAACAAAAATAATATACTTAAATTTTAAACTATAGTTTTATTGAGGTAGGGGGCATTTGTTTGTACCCTTTGGGCCAAAACCAAAAACAAAAAACCAAAACAAATCCCAGAAAAAATTTTATTGTGCCAAAAAATTTTTTCTTTTAAAAATTTATGTGAGTTTGCAAATAAAACTTTTCCCAAAGAGGTTAAAAAGTTTTTTATTCCATTAATTATTATTTTTAAGTAGGGCCTATGTAAAAGGGGTTTTAAATTTTTTTTCTTATACAACCTTATTAAATATACACTTGAATATCACAATTCTTATTGTATTTATTTTATTTTTTAAAACCTATAGCAAACATGTTTTTTAAATTTCTAAATATTATATTTTAAAAGTAAAAGGGGAAATGTTTTGTTGATTTGTCGCTCAGAAGCCCCAAAGGTTGGGAGTTAGGGTGGCAACTTTGTCACAATATCACCCTAAACAACATAAAAAATATCTTCATTTTTTGGAAAAAAAACTTTTTTTTGTATTGAAGATTCTTCTGAAGTTTTTTTACTTCATAGCCCCGCTGCATAAAACCCAATACTTCAGCTACATAATATCTTTTATTTTTTCTTCCCTTTGGGCTCTATTACCACAAATCCCCTTTTGGGTTTATTTCATCACTAACTATTATCTAACTTTATCTTCCCTCTTTTCCTTTATTTTTTTATGTAAAGACTAAATTCAAGCTATCAACAAATTCATTTTCTTTCACTTGAATCATCTAAAATAAGCACATCAATTGATTCTTCCCCCAAAAACTTTTCTTGTAACATTTTTTTTTTTTTAAACATTTTTTGGTTTAATTTTAAATTCGATTTTTTTTATTGCTCTCTTTGTCTTTTTTTTTCCCGGCGTATCTTTTAAAACTCAGTCTCCCCCTTTTGTCTTCCACCTCGAGCTTTTTTTGGGGGGTTTGTTTTTTTGGATAGGGTCGAATCATTTAAAGCGATACCCCAAAGCGATTGAAAACTTTAAAACTCGTTGAGAGTTTTGGGTTTCATTTTAAACTAATTCTTTTGTTGTTGCAAAAAAATAGACCCCTTTGATCAAAGTTATATTTTCAATAATAGGTTCAATTGGCCGATCATTTCCATTGGCATTTAAGAATTCATGTTCCCCTAAATACTTTTTCACCCAAGGCCAAATTCAAGTCACAAAAAAACCCCTTGGAAATTTTTTCAATTGTAAATGTTTTGGTAAATGTTTTCCCTTTTAAATTTTTTTTTAAATGTCATAAAAGGCCATTGGTTTTTCCCCGGGTTTTTTAAATTTTAAACATCCAATCAGCTGCAACTTGTGTAGCGTTTATCTTTAAAAGCAAACAAATTTAAACAAAAAAACAATAAAGAATGACAATATAATTTAAACTAGGGGCCCTAAATTAATTAGATGGGCCCAACTCCCCTAGGCCCCATTTTGCTGTTGTGCCCCCCCCCAAGTGTTTCCCCCCTCCCCCCCCCCCCGAGCACCTCATACCACGATGAAAGTTTCGAAAAACGAAATTTTAAAAAGTGCAACAGACTGAACTTTTACTTCACCCGGGGGCATTTGGGAACTCTGTAAATTTTTGCATTTTGGGGGAAAGCGACGTATTGCAAAAGTGTTGTTTTCTAGATCAGTGGTTCCCAAGGGGGGTGGGGGCGTTTTGGGGTTTATAAAGGGGGGCCCAATAAATAAGTGGGGGGCGATGAGTTTTCAAAGGGGGAAAAATTAAAATATATTTTACAGTAGAAGTTCCCGGGTAGCAGGGAGTAAAGGCTTATTCTCAGCCGGCGATTTCATTTGCACTCACCCCTCTTCAAGTCCCCCCCCCTGTTTTTGTTCGGGCGCACCGGGACTGGTGCCTCAACCCCCCCCCCCCTCCTGCCAACAAAAACACATTTTGCCTTTTGACCTACATTCGTCTTCAGTCTTCACTACCTTTTGGGTTTTTTGGGGCCTCACCATCATTTTGTGCGTGTTTTTTCTTTTTTTGGGTGCTTTTTGTTTTGAAGTGAGAAGTTCGGGCCACAATGGATTCAAAAAAGAAGGGGCTTCAATAATCAGATGATTTTTTAAAAATTTCAGTTTTATCACTTCACCGAAAATGTCATTTCCACATTGTCTTTTGTGCGAAAAAACATTACAGTAATGAACCATGAAGCCTTCGCGAATGAAAGAAAAAATTTTTCAAGAGTACACATTTTTAAAGTGAGTAAAAAACTTAGTTATTTTTCCCAAAAACTCAAAGCTAAAGCTAATAAATGGCCTAATGTGAGTTAAAATTTTTTAAAAAACGAGAAAACCCCCTCTTTACAAAGGGCCCTTTTTGCTTCTTACAGGTTTTTTAATTGATCGCAAATGTGGAAACCCACACAATTGGCGAAAACTCTTGTTTTTAAAACCCGGGTTTCCAAAAAAATTGTTGAAATCAGTTTTTCGAGGGCCCTAGTAATAAGATAAGTAAATTTGGGTTTTCCTTTTTGGGGGGGCAATACTTTTTTCCAGGCCAATTGACGAAATTTGGGCCCCATACGTTTAATCCAAACTCCAAACCAAAAATTTTTTGAAAAAAAAAAATTTGCATTGCAGATTGATGAATCAATTTTTTTTTTGAAAAAAAAATTTTTAAAAAAGGGGCCCAAAAAGGAAAATTTCCCAGGGAAAAACTGTTTGCTAGAACTTTGATCATGATACGAAGGAATCGTCGATTTTTTAAAAATGGTTAAAAAATTTTTTTTGAGGAAAAAAAGATTCCCCAAAAAAAAAACGTACGCTTGCGCAACAGACGGGGCTCCTGCCATGTCATTTTTTTTCGGGGGGTTTTTAGGCCACCTTAAAAAAGAAATGCCGGAGGTCATCACATTCACTGTGTCATTCCCTCGTCAACACTTGCTGCGAAAAAATTGAGTGGGTCCGCATGAAACCCTAAAACGGTCATTACGGTGTCAACAAATAAAGCTTTCCCTCAATGAACCCTCTGTTTCGACAATTTTTTCCATAAAAAATGATGGGGAAAATTCGAACGCTTGCTTCTAAAATACGGCCGTGAGGTGGGTTTTCCCAAAAAGGGAAAATTTTGGGCCGTTTTTTCCCCCGAATTTTTTTTTACAGGGTTTTACTGAGTTTCTCGACACTTCTGTCCTGTTTTAAGTGAGAATTTGAAGCAACGCAATTTTGGGAATTTGCGTATTTTTAAACAGATTTTTTAAAAAAAATGAACGAAGTCAATATAAGGGTTCAAGGAAACAAGATGCCCCCTTTTAAAGGGCCAAAGGAATTATTTCATCATTCATCCCAATTTTTAAATTTTCAAAAGGTAAATTTTTCCGAAAAGAGCGATTCATTTTTTTCGACCCTTAAAAAGTTTTCAGTGCCCACCAAAGGGGGGACTCCTGAACCCCCAGAAGACAAAATCCTAATTTTTAATGATCCCCTTGACCATTTTAAAAACGAAATGAATTTTTGTTTTGAAAATTTGCCCAAATTTTTACAAATTGGGGGTTGGATTCTAGATCCATTCTCTTTAAAACTGTGAAAAACCTTGATAACTCTTTGCAGCCCGAGTTTCTAATCAAGAAAAGACTGTGAGGGAAAATTATTTTCAAGCAGAGCTTTTACGAGTTGGGGTTTTGGGTAAAGATTATGGACAAATTTCCCCAACTGTGGGGAAAAACTGAACCACCTAAACTCGTTCCCGTCAACATATTTATTTAAAATTTGTTTTTGGGGGTTTATTTTTGTACCCTTTAGAAGTTAACTTCTTTGGCATCATTAAAAAATAGTTTTTTTGCATGCAAATAATTAATTACAAAAAAATGATAAAAAGACGGGAAAAAGGGATATCAACACAGCCCAAAAAGTTCATTTTTTGTTTTGAAAAATTAAATAAATAAAAAATTTATTTTTTTCCCAATTAAGTGAAAACAATTTAATAAAAAAATTCAATAATTAAAATTTTAAATTTATTCATTTTTTAAATATTTATTATTTTTTTAAATTTTTAAATATTCACTTCATTTTTTATAAAAAAGATTTCTTTAAAATTTGTTCCTTTTAAATTTTTAAAAAATTTTTTATTTATTAAATTAAATAATAAATTTTAAAAAAATTAATTTTTTAAATTTTGATGTTAGAAAAAAAATTTTTATCACAATTTTTTTATTAAATTTTTTAAAAAAATTTTAAATTTCTTTTTTTTGTAAATGTTAAATAACCAAAAATAAAAAATTTAACAATAAAAATTTTAAAAATTTTTTTAAGGTATTAATTTTTTTTTAAAAAAATAATATTTTAAAAATTTATATCAATAAATAATACAAAACGGATAGTTAACCTCAATTATATTGGGCCTTGAAAAAGTCTTAAGCCAATTTTTTTTACTAATATTTACGAATAGTAAAAAATTAAATCAAAATATTCAATTCAAATCATACTGAATATAATTTATTAGCACTTATATAATTCGCATTTGTAAAAAACTAATTACGTGTTGTGATTGTAGAAACTAAAAAAAAGTGAAAAAATTTTTTTTAAATATGAAAAAAATTGATCACAGGCGACAGGAAACCAACATCCCCCTTTAACGGGGGTTTTCCTTTTTTCTTTTTGTTGGAAAAATTTTTTTTCGAGACTTGGTGGGGGGTTTTTTAGCTTCAACCTGTTACTTTTGTGTTACAGTAAATGGCGCGCATAAAAAAATTTCACTAAAAATTTTTTTCCCTAACGCGCCTAAAAAGTAAAAAAAATTTTAAAAAAAAGGAAATTTTTTTCTTTTGTCCAGCCCCTCGCAAAAACAAAGAAACTGTTTGGGGTTTTCCCTTTAAAAAAGGAAAATTGCGCCGAATTTTTTGAACAAAAAACCGATATCAAGCTTTAAAATGAAATCCTTCAAGCACAAGGAAAACCTTTTTAAAAGGAAAAAAAAAAATAAAACAAATTTTTAAAAATTTTTTATTTATTTTTCAAATTTTAACTGTCAACTTTTTTAAATTTTTTTCCCCCTTTCCCCCAAAATTTAAAAAAAAAAAAAACCATGTACCCCTTTTTTTTTAAAATGTACAAAAATGATCTTATTTTTAAATTTTTTACTTTTTTTGTTTTTTAAAAAAAAAAACTGTAAAAAATGTACATTTTTTTTCAAATTTTTTTTTTAAGAGTGCCCCGGAAAAAAAATGATTTGGTTTTTTTTTTTATATACGGTGGGTAAAATTTTTTAAAAAATAAAAAAACCCCGCTTTTTTATTTAAAACCCTTACTAAAATTTTAAAATTGGGGTTTTAAAAAGAAAAGGGGAAAAGGGGGGGGCCCATAGGTGTTAGTCAACCTCCAAAAAAGGGGAAGGGGGCCAAAAAAAAAGGGGTTTGGGAAACCCTTTTTTTTTCTAGATGGTTCACTGAGTTTGGGGAAAAATTTTTTACCCGTTGTTTTAAAAACCCCGTCCCTTCTTTTTTTTTTTTGTTTTCTTTTTTTTGTGCAAAACCCCCCGCTCCCCCTCTTTTTTGAAAAGAGTTTTTTTTTTTAATACCCCCCCCGGGGGAGGGTTTTTTTGGAAAAAGGCCCGGGGGGAAAAACCCCCGCGTCGTAAGGGCGCCCCAAAAGGGGGGCATCTGTGCAGGATGTACCTCGTGCAGGAAAACCCTTTTTCCCAACATTTCTTTTTCCCCTTTTTTTCCTTTTTCCCATTTTTAAAACCCTTTTTTTTCCTTTTCCCCCTTTTCCCCCCCCCCCCTTACTTCTTTCCTTTCCCCCCCCCTTTTTCTTTTTTCCCTTTTTTTCCCCGCCGTTAAATCCTGCACAGAGCCCCCTTTGGGGGCCCCCTTTTGACTCCCTTTTGGAAAACTAAAACGGCTCTCCTGGGGTTTTTAAAAATTTTTGGGTCCCCCCGCTTTGAGCTCCTGATGAAAGGGGGGCCCCCGGGGTTTTAATACTTTGGGAAAAGGGGCCCCTTGGGGGTTGGGAACGGGGGACCCAAAACCCTTTAGAAAAGACCGGTTGCTTTTTATGAGGCCCCCATGTAAAATTGGGGGTTTTCCCCCGCATACACTTGCTGGGTGACCTCTTTTCCCGGGGGGGTGCTCCATATAAAAGGGTTTTCATGTCAGGGGCGTATGACCTCTCGTCGGAAAATTTTTAAAACCGGGGGGCCCTTTTTTGGTTTTAAAACCCCCAACCCCGGGTCAACCTGGGCTACGATCCAGTATTTTTTGCAGGGTCCCCCCCACTCATGACTAAAATCCATTGCCCCTTTTGTTGCCACCTTACTGTCCCCTGGCACCGTCCCCGCAGGTTTTTCCCGGGGATTTAAAATGCAGGGGGTTTTTAAAAGAAAAGGGGGGGGGAAAAAGGGGGAAATCCTTCCAGCCCTTTTTTTGAAAAAAAGCCAGGAAGTGGTGGGGCCCAGCCCCCTTCCGGGGTTTAAATTTTCGGGGTAGATGAAAGTAAAAATCAAAAAATTTTTTCAGCCCTTTTTTCCTCGAAAGATTGATAAATGGGCAGGGGAAATCTGACGTTTTAAAAGGAAACTGCGTGATGGCACCATTATGATTCAGACAAATGTCCCAAAACACATTCCTCAAATTTTTTAAAAAAATTTTCCCCCAAATTTTCCCTTTAAAAAAATAGGGGCAAATTACGGGAAAAAGGGTTTTGGGCCCCCCGGGGGTTCCTAAATTTTTTTCCCAAGGGGGGGGTCACTTGTTATGACCTCACTTTTTGAGCATTGAGGTTTTTTTGGGGGGGAGTTTTTTCCCCTCAGCATTTTCCCCAGGTCAAAACCGTATCACCCCCAAAAAAAGGGGGGACAAGAGAAAAAGACGGATAAATACACCCTTTACCTTTGGACCCCCCCCCCCCCAAAAAGGAGGTTCGAAGGGCTTCCATGTGCTAGGGGGGCCTTTTTACGTTCCAATCCTGGGGGTGTTTTTCACCCCCCAAAGGGGAATTTTGGGGGCATACAAAAGCTGAGATCCCGTGGAAAAGGGCCCAACCCCTGTGGGTTTGGGGGTCAGGAGGCTCATTTTTCACCGTGTGATTTTTCCTTTTTTCCCCGCATCATCAAAAAGGGGTTTTCCAAAAATTTTTTTTTGGGGTTCGGCCCCCCCCCAAAATTAAAAGGTAAGAAAAAGTGGGGGAGATCCAATAAAAAGGGGAAAAGACCCCTTATCCCCAGGCACGAAAAGGAATATGAAATTCCAGTAAAGCTCTAAAAATTTTCAGACATCTTATTAAAAATTTTTGTAACCCGAACAAAATTTCCCCCCCAACTGTTTTTTGCGCATTTAAAAAATTTGCCAATCCCCCTTTCAGACCTCCCCCCTTTTCGTCCCCCCCCGGGGAACACTAAAAGGCAACCAGAACCATCTTTTTTTGGCCCCCAAAAAAAATTAGTAAAAAAGGGGCAAACCCCCCCGAAGTCTCCTCCACCACCTTTCCCCCCGGGGTGCCCCTCGGGGACCCCCTCCCCCCCTCCTCGGGAACCCCGCCCCCCCCCCCGGGGGAACCCCCCCGAGCCCCCCGGGGGGTTTTTCCTTTAACCCAGGGAAAAACCCTTTTTGTCGACCATCAACCCCCCCCTCAGGAACCCCCGGGGGGGGGGGAATTGAGGGGGGGGTACAAGTGAGGTCGCAAAGGCGGTCCCCTGGTCCCTTTGGGGGAAAAAAGGACCACGAGGGCCCCCAAAAAAAAAACCCAACTCTAAAAAAAAAGCGAAAAAGGGGCTTTAACAAAGCCTTCGCGTAATTTTTCCCCCCCCCCCCAAATTCTACAAAAAAAACCAAAGCCCCCCTGAAAAAAAGGGCCCCCAAAGTTTTTGGGGGAAAAGCAAGAGGACCAAAAAAAGTCCTCAAAAAATTTTTTTAATTTTTTAAAAAAGATAGTTTAAAATGGACTGGGGGGTTTATTTTTTAAAATTATATATTAAAAAAAAATTTTGTCGCTACTACAAGGAAAATTTTTAAGAGGTTTCTATGCTCGTTTAGGGGAAAATTTTAAAATACAATTTCATCCCTGCATTTTTTCCCAAAATTTTTGGGTTTTCGGGGAAACCCCCCTTCCCCCCAAATGAAAACCCGATGCTTGAGGGTCGAATATTTGAAAACCCACAAGCCCCCTTTTTATCGGGTTTTTGCGAAGGTGTGGCTATATTTGCACTTTTCCCCAAAATTTTTTCATAATTTTAAAAAAATATTTTTTGTCAATCTACAAGTAAATTTCTGTAAAGAGCCCTCTTTCTATGGGGGAAACCCCTATTTCTGCTTTTTCCCCCCCCCCCGGTAACCCCTTTTTAAAAAGGGGGTAAAAAGGTCCTCTTTAAAAAATTTTTCCCCCCCCCTATTTTTTTCTTGGGGGATTTTTTAAAACCCCAAAAACCCCGGTGTGGGGGTCAAAAAAATTTCGGGGCCCCCCGGGGGGGGAGGTATGGGGAAAAATTCTTTTTTTGGGGGGAAAACCCGGTGTTAATGACCCCGGGGCCCCCCCGAAAACACTTCTCCCCTTTTAAAAAATTGGTGTATCCTCTGCCATGGGCCCCCACCCCTTTTGTACCCCGGGGGTTGTGCTCCAATTTCCCCTTTTTGGGGGTTAAAACCTTCGGCCCAAAATTTTGGGAGCGTTCCCTTTTTTCCAATTTTCCCCTTTTAAAAATTTAAAAATTCCCCATTTTAAAAAAAAGGTCCCCCCCAAGGGTTTTTTAAAAAGGGGGTAACTGGGAAAAAATCCGCGAGCCCCCCGTATTCGACAAAAACCCCCTTCTCCTGACGCCCCATTTTAAAAAGGGTGGGAAAATTTTCTTCGACGGTTTTAAAAGCGGCGGCGAGGGTATCCATCCCTAAACCCCCCCCAAAAACCTGCCCCCCGGGCCCTGTTACCTGGTGGAACAAAGGGCCCCCGGGGCGGGAAAAATTTTTCTGACCGAAAAAGGGCCCCCCCCAAAAACCTTTCATCGCCCCCCCAAAACCCTTCCCCGGAAAAAAATTGGAGTCACACCGTAAAAAAACCGTGCTAGACTCCCCGTTAAAAAAAAGGGGAAGGGGGAAGAGGGGTTTGGAAAAATTTTTTATTTCTCCCCTTTTTTAAAATTTCCACTCAAAAAACCCAAAAAGGTTTTGGGGGATCACATTCAAAAAAACCCCCCGGGAAAAAAAAAATACCATTTAAAAAATCCCCCCGCACTTATTTTAAAAAAGGTTCACTTTGTCCCCCCCTTTTTGGAAAAGGTTCCCTTTTTTTTGGGGGCTCGATTTTCGTTCCCTTTTTTTTAGCATTTGGGGGGGAAAGTACTCTAACGAGTTCGCGGTGCAAAAGCGCAGCTTGGGAGCCCCTTTAAAAAAAATTTTTTTTTGGGCCCCAATTTTTCCGGGGGGGGGATTATTCCCCCCCCTTTTTAAACTAAAGAGGAATTTTTTTGGCCCTGCCCCGGGGGGGCAATACAATTTGGGGGCCCCCGGAGATACCATTATAAAATTTTTGGGGCCCCCAACTGTCCCTGGGGAAAACGGGTTTTTTCTCCTTCCCCCTCCCCAATTGTTTTTGGGAATTCGGCCAAATTTCCCCCCAACCTGTGGGGGGAAAAAAAAACCGTTATCCCAATTTTTTAAAAAGGGGAAAAAGGGGAAAAATTTTTAGACCCAACTATTTTGGGGGACCGATAGCCTTAACTTCTTTGAAATGAAAAATTTTTAAAGGGAAAAAAATTTTATAAAAAAACAAATTAAATGGGTTTTGGGGGAAAATCCCGAAAAACTGCCCCCCAAAAAATTAAAGGGGGTTTTTTCCCCCCGGCCGTAACCAAACCACGGTTGATATCTTGTCCGTCTTTAGACTGCTTTTCGTGCCCCCTTTTCCCATAAAAAAGCATCTTTTGCTTTTTTTCTTTGATTTGGAGAAGGTTTGGGGGATACTAAAAAGGGGCGTTCCCGGGCTTTTTTAAAAAAAAACCCTTTTTAAATTTGGGGGGTTCCCGGGGGACCCCCCCCTTTTTTTTTTTTTTTTAGAAAATTTTTTTTTTCCAAAAATAGATTTTTCCCCGGGTTTTAATTTTAAACAACACCCCTTATCCGATAAATTTTTTCCCCAAAAAAATTTTGGGGCCCCCAGGGCGTCCTTTGGCTGTACGTTTTTTCGCTATAGCGATAAAATATTTTTGTCCCCCAAACGTGCCAAAAAACTGTTTTTTTCATGGCCCTTTTTTGGGGGGATGACTACGCAATTTTTTTGCAGTTCATCAAGTTCCCAGGGGGGGGAACGGGGGGAAAAAACTCGCGGAAAAAAATCAGGGTTTGGGGGGCCCCCCATCTAAAAATTTTGGTTTTTCTTTTCTCGGGGGCCCCGGGGGGGGACTTCGCCCACTTTCCCCAAAATTTTACGGGGAAAAAAGGGGGCCCCCCCCCCAAATTTTTTTAAAAAGGGAAACAACTTTTTTTCCCTTTCCCCTGGGGGGACCGTAAGGTTTGGGATTTTTATTTCGATTTTAAACTAACTTGGACCCCCCAAAAAAAAAAGACCTGAAAGCGAGGTTTTTTAAAAAGTTTGAATTTACTTAAAGTTGTGAGTGGCGCTTTTTGGGTGCTAAAAGGGGGAAAAACCTTTTGATGCGCCTTTGGGGGGCCTTTTGGGGGTCAAAATTGGGGTTAGGGCCCCAAATTTTTTATAGGGGGGCCGTAGACCCTGGGGGTTTAAAAAATGCTCGAAAAGCGTCCACCATGCTGGCATTGGGACTGGCTATGGTGCTTTGTACAGCCCAAAATCGCTTTTTGTTTTACGCTTGGGGGGCCCCCTTCTTACCGGCGGTCTTATCTCCGGGGATCTTACTTGTCGAAATTGCATTGCACGCCAAATTTTTGTTGCTTTACCCCCTGTTTTTTCATCCCCCAAAAACCTTTTTCTGTATAAAAATAAATGGCTTTTTTAAAAGGGGCCCGGGTTTGGGGTCCGGATGCTTTTTTCCCCTTTCGAACGTTTTGGGATTTTTCCCCAAAGGGGTATCCACACATCCCAAATGGGGGTTTTTTTCCCCCCCGGAAAAATACCCCCCCGAAGTGCCATTTTGATCTTCCCCGTTCCCAAAAACGACCCCCCCCAAAAATTTGTATATGGGTGCCCCTTTAAAGAGCTCCTCTCCACTCGCTTTCACGGATTTGGAGCCATCTACTTGAGGGCCCCCAAAAATTTTAGCCCCCCTTGGATGTGTTTTTTTTTGTGGAAGGATCGAATTTTTTTTTTGGGTTTTTCCTATAAAAACCCCGTGTTTTTACGGTGAATTATATGCCTTTTTTTTAAACCCCTTTTTGTTTTGTATACCGAAGTAGTACCGTTCTGTCCTCTTTTTGCACGGATTCCATGCCCCCTTTTTGGGGCATTGTCCACCTCTACTCCTGGAACCCCCTTTTTTTGCAGAGAAAAACTGAGAAAATTTTTTAAAAAAAATTTTTTCTTTAAAGCCCCCGGGCTCGCCTTTTCTGGTTTTCCTGGTCACGCTGGTCCCCCAGGAAATGAACGGGGGGGACCGGGCCCCCCCAAAAGGAGGCACCACCCTGCCTCCGGAGTTTTTTCTGGGTGCCATTTTTTTTTGATAAAAAAAGGGTTTTAATGTTCGGCGTGGAGTCTTACGCACCTGGCACGAGCGGGGGGTCTCCCCCCTGCTCAGAACAAGCGGGCCCCCAAAGGGGGGCCCGGTGTGTCGTTTTTGGCCCCTTTTTCTATACAAAAAGTTAGAAGAGGGGGGGGTCATCGGGGACGCCCCCTCCTTTTTTTGGGGCCCATACATCTCAAACCCCCCCTTTTTTTTTACTCGGGGGATCCACCTCCAGTGTTTTAATTTTCGATCCCCCCCCTTAAAAGTGTGCCCCTTTTTTTTGGGTTGGAGCCCCCAAAAATTTTATGCCCCTTCCGGGGGGCCCCCTTGTTTTTTAAAGGCCCCCTTCTTTTTTTATTACGCTTTAGCGCTGAAGGAAATTTTTTTTTTAAAACCCTTTTTTTAAAATACGCCAGGGGAATTTTTTTTAATGCCATTTGGTCACTTTTATGGGGACCAGGGGGATTTTATCTCATATTGAGACCCTTTTTTAAAAACATTTTAGTAAAACCTTTAATGTGTTTGTTTTGGTTTTTTTATTTTTTTAAAACAAACTTTAATAAAATTTTTATTCAAAAGGGGGTTATTTTTTTTTTGTTTTTTGGGGGGACTTTTTTATTTTTTGTAACAAAAAAAACAAAAACGGGACATTTAAAATGAAAAAAACACTGAAAAATAAAGAAAACCCCCAAAACCCCAGCCCGAGGGGCTCTCGAAAGTCAAGGGGTTTTTGGGGAAAAAAAAAAAAAACCCCAAAAAAAGGGGGAAATTTTTTTTTGGGCGCCCTTGCGGGTGATTACTTGGGGGCCCGGGGGTTTAATGGGCGGAAAAATTAAACAAAAATCCCCCCTCTGGGCCCGGTTTTTTGGTCGGGGGGTTTTTAAAAAAAAAATTTTTAAAAAAATTTACCTGGAAAACAAAAGACAGGTAAAAAACATAAAAAAAAATTTTTTTCCCCCCGGAGGGGGAAAAGGGGGACAAAAAAAAATAAAAAAACGGGGATGATTATGGTAAGAAAAAGGGAAAGGGGAAAAATCCCGGGAAAAATTAAAAAAGGGGGGTGGGGGGAAAAAATTTTTGGTGGGGGCCCCCCGGGGATTCTGGTGGACCCCCGGGCAGGGAATCACATTTTTTTTTTACACGGAAGGATTTTTAAAAAAAGCAAAACATAGATATATAGGGGGGCCCCCCCCAGAAAGTAAGGTTACGACTTTTTTTTAAAAGGGGGAAAAGGGGGCTTTATTTAATTGAAACCCCCCAGGATACTTCAGAAATTTTTTATACTATTTTAAAAAACATAATCGCCGCGAGCCCAAGACATTTTTTTTGGGGGGCCCCGGGGTTTTGGGGTATCCAGTGTCATAGACCTCCGCCCCAAAACCTTTTTAAAAACCCTTCTTCGGGGGCTTCCTCGACCTCCTTTTTTTGGGAAAAAAACTTTTTCCCCCCCAAAAACTCCTTTAGTTTTGTGAAAAGGGGGAACCCCCCAAAAGGGGCCATTTTGGGTGAATAGGGTGGGTGGGTGAAAATACCCCCCCCCAAAAACCCGTTTTTCAGCAGCTCCGGGGAAAAATGCGCGGTGGGGGGCCCGGGGTTTTTTCATGCGGGAAAAGGTGATCCCCGGGGCGCTTTTCCCCCTTTTTTGGGGGTTTTTGGGGAAGGGGTCTTCTGGTTTTTTTTTGGGGGTTTTTGCTTTAAACCTCGAAAATTTAAATTTTTTCCCTTTGGGCAAAAAATTTTCCCCCCCAAAAAGGGCCCCCTTAAAAGGGGGGGCCCCAAAAAAAATGCCATACTTTTCCCCGGCTAAAAAGGGTTGTTTTAATTTTTTGGGGGCTGGGGAAGTGAAGGACCCCACGGGGGTGTTTTTCTTTTGGTCTCTGGGTGTATTTTACACACCCACGTCTCATCCCCTGTCACGATAGGCCCAAAAAAAACTTTCCCTCCTTTTTAAAAAAAAAAACCCAAAAAAATTTTTAAAGCCGGTGGGGGGCGCGTTTTTTTTACGGTGCTCCGGTGTGAGCATTCTGGGGCCCCCCCTCCCCGAAAAACAACTTCTTGTAACCATTTTTTTTTTCCCAAAACCCCTACCCCCAAAAAGGAAAACCCTTTTAAAAATGTCAGGGAATTTTTCGTGAAGGTCATAAAGGGGGTCACCCCGGCGGTTTTTTTCGCACTTGTTCTTAAATTTTTTGGGAAAATTTTTGTCTGAAATCACGGGGTGGTCTCCCACCCCTTTTTCCCCCGTCGTGAGTTTCAGTACGGCCTTCTCTGAACAACCTAACCCACTTCGTGGACAGTTTTTGGGCTAAACACATCACTACCATAAATTTCCCCCGGTTTCCCAAAAAAATATTCGCGGCTTTTTTTCCCCCAAAGTCAAAAAAAGGGGGACCGCGCGGATTTTCGCCCGGGGCGGGGGGTTTTGGGGGGCGCGCGACCCCTCTCCATAGGAAAAAAATTTTCTGTGACGGGGAAAAAAAGGGGCCCACAAACGGGGGGGACCAAACAAACAAACCTTTAAAAACCCCCCCCACACTCGGGGGTCCCAAAAAATTTTAAACAAAAAATTTCCCCAGGCCTTGGGAAAACCCCTTTTTAAACCCTTTTTTTTCTGGATGACCCTCGTACTTTTAACAGTTTTTTACTCGGTTTACTTTAAGGAAATTTTTTTTAAAAAGAAAAGATTGAAAAAAGATTTAAAATAGTTTTTTTTTTTTTAGTCTGGGTGGTTTTCCGGGGGAAAAATTTTGAGAACAAAAAGTTGCGGCGTTTTGGGTTTTGAAAAGACACACGCCCAGGGGAAAGGGGCCCCGGGGCCCCAAACCCCGGGAAAATTTTGGAGAAAAGGAGCCGGGGGCCCCCAAAAGAATTGGGCCCTTTGATTTTAAAAAACCCGGGGCAATGGGGTCCTCGAGGGGCCCCCAGCTAATATATTGTTTTAAAATATTTTTTTTGTTTTTTTTTTCAGATAACCCCTTTTTGGTTTTTTTTTGCGGGTTTTTAAAATAAAATTTTATTTTTTGGGGCCCCCTTCGACCCCCTCCTAGGGGGTGCCCCCAAAGGGTTTTTGAAGGGTAAACCTCTCCCCAAAAGGGATTTTATTTTTTTTAAAAAAAAAATTTAAAGGGCCCCAAAAGACCTCGATGGGGCCCAAAGGGCCCCCAAAAACCCCCAATAATAATAATAATAATGTATTTTTTTAAAAACCCCAAATTTTAAATTTTTTTGGGGAAAGGTCGCTGAGGGCCCTTTTTTTATTTGTTTTTTTCCCCCCCCGCTAAAACATATGTTTTGATATTGTTTTCCCAAAACAAGATGATTTGTGTACCTATTGTTGTTATTTTTAAAATTTTATTCTTTTTAAAAATATATTTATATTTTTCCCTTTTTGGGGGATTTTTTTAAAAAAAAAAATTTGGGGTTTTAATTTTTTTTTAATATTAACCTTTTTTGGGGTTTAATAATTGAATCTCTGTTGTTTAAAAAAAAAATAAGTTTTTTCAAAATTTTTTTTTAAAATTTTCTCTTTTTTTTATAGTAGTCCGGTATATTTTTTCAAATTGAATGAAATATTCCCCGTCCTTACCCGAAATCGGAAAAAATTTTTGAGCCCTCCTAAATAATTTTTTGGAAAAGGGGGGTTTTTAATGGAAGCAGAAGGGATTTTTCCCTGAGAACGCCCTTTTTTGGGGCAAAAGGACGTGCCAAAAGGGCCCCCTTTTCTGCATTTTTTTTTTTTTGGGGTTTTTTAAATTTTTAAATTAAAATCTTGTGAAACCCCCCCTTTTTTTTCAGGGAGAATAAGGGTGGTGTTACACTTGAGGCTCTAAATTTTGAAAGGGCCCAAATACGTTCTATCTAGGGGCTGCAACTTGTGCGAAGTGGGGGGGTAAAGTGTTAAAAAACAAAACCCCCAAAAATTATTTTTTGCCAAGTTTATTGCTGGGGGGGAAAATGTTGTGTTTTTTTAACTAGTTTTAAAAAAAACCCCATTCTTTTTATAGGGAAAAACTTTTTTTTTATAAAATGATTAAAATTTTTGAAAAAAAAATCCCCCGGGGGCCCATCCAAAAGGGTTACCCCCCCAAATTTTGATCCAGGCGGTGCCCTTTTAGCATGTGATCTTTGAAATTAAAAAAAGGGGAAATTTTTAAACATGGGAGGTAAAATGATTGGCCACGGGAAATTCACAGTAAAAAGGGGGTCACATTTAAAACCCCCTCCCCCTTTTTTTTTTTTACTCCAACTTGTTTGTCCCCCCTTGGAAGCTACCCCCTTTGGGGGGGGAAAGGGTTTATGGACAGTTGAATTTCCTTTTTTAAAAAAAGGGGAAAAATTTTTTTTTTTTGGGGTTAAAAAACCCCCACCTAAAAAACCCCATTCTTTCAGATTAGTAAAAAGTTCTGCCCCCTTTTTTTTTTGTTGAAACTGGTTGCCCTATTTGGCTGATATTTTGGGCCCCTTCCCCTTTAAAAATTTAAAGCTTTTAAAAAGGGTGAAAAAAACCCCCTTACCCCCCTTTTTCCCTGCTTTTGAATCTTCAGCCATTTATCTTTTTTTTTTTTTTAAAAATTTTGGGACCCAAAAAATTTTTGTTTCTCTTTTTTTAGCCATAGTGTAGACTTGAAGCTTTTTTTTTAATTTAAAATTTTAAAAAAAACCAAATTTAAATTTGTTTTTATGTATGAAGTATTTTTTAAAATTTTTGCAAATATATGTTTTGCATGAAACCCCCTTTTTTAATTTTCATGGGGCGAGCAATTGACATTACTTTAAAAATATTTTGACTTTAAAATTTGTCATACTCTAAAATTTAAATTTAAAAAAATTTTATTGGGGAATTTTAAATTAACCAGAAAAAAAAAAAATTTGGGGCTGCCAAAGACAAAAGAAAAAGTAAATTGATATTCAAAGAATATTCTACTGTCCCAAAAAAAACTTTTTTATATGATAAAAATTTAAATTTTTGGGGGAGTGTGGCTTTTTTTTTAAAAAATAATGGGGATCATAAACTATTGGGGGTGAAAACTTGTTTTGGGTTTGCTCTTTCGGTAAAAAACATATAAAAGGGGAAGGGGGTCTTTTTTTAATTGATTGAATGTTTTTCCTTTTAAATAAAGCAAAAAATTTTTTTTAAAATTTTACCCCCCCACATATTTTGGGGACATAAACCCAAAAAAGAAGATCCTCATTTTACCATAATTTTCAAAAACCACAAATTAGTCAATTTTCCGATCTCTGAAATGCGTTTTTTAATTAATTTAAGGAAAGATTTTGGGGTTTAAAACTTTTTTCCCCTTTTCAATGTTCATTATAAGGCAGTTCAAATTATGTATAAAAAAAATACACCGAAATTGTAGTTATCTTTTTTTTAAAAAAATCTTTTTCGCCCAAATTTCTTCCCAAAACCTTTAAAATCACTTTTTTTATCACAAAATTTATTTTTTTTAGAAAGGGGAAATTTGGGAAAAAAGGGGCAAAATTTTTTTCCCTTTTTTCACCCCGGGGATGTCAAGGAATTAAAAATTTTAAAAAATGTTTTTCTCTTAGATTTACTGCAATTGGGGCACCAATGAGTGTTTTCCCAAAGGTTAAAAGGCAACAAAATCCAAACCTTTTTTAAAAAGGGGGAAATGGTATTTTAAAAAATGTTTAGGGTTTTTAAACCCCGGGGCCCTTTTTTTTTTTGCGTTATTGAAAGGCTGGGACATTTATAAAAAAAGCCCCAAACCCTTTCCCCCTTTGCTTTAAAAATTTTTTCCGCAAAAAAGCATCTATCAGTGTTGAGCATATCCAAGGGGGAAAATCTTAAATTTAAAATAGGGGGGCTTTTTAAAACTTTTAAAAACATTTCGGATTTTGGGGCTCCCTTTAAATTTTAAAAAAAAAAAACCCCCAAACCACATCTTATCTCTTTAAACTGAGCACAAATTTAAAGGGGGCCCCCAGATAAGAATCCCCCAAATTTACGGGGGGTTTTTCCCCTTGGGGGTTTTTTTTTAAATTTTTTGGGGGTTTTATCGAAGTAAGGAAACATTCACAATTTTTTCCCCACCCAAAAAAGGGGATATTTCATTCGGTGGGGCCCCCCAAAAAAAAATAATTATGTTTTTAAAAAAATTTTTTCCCCCTTTTATTTTTTTGGGGAAAATCAAAATACCGTATTTTTTTTTGGGGGATGTTACCCAAGGGGGGGGTGTTTGTTTTTTTTTCGATTATGGGGGAAAGGGGGGAAAAATATCATATTTATTCTCTGAAATGGTTTTAAAAAACATTGTCATTTTTTAGTACAGAAGGGTTTTATTTACAAAAAAATTTCCTGAAAGGGGGTTTAAAAAAAACCTATGTTCAAAATGGGTTCCCTGCCCCATCCTTTTTTTTCCACGATTTTTCAAAAAAAATTTTTTTTCAGTGCCCCCCTTTTTCAGTTACTTGAAATTGAAAAACCCTTTCCCGGGGCTTTTCCTTTTTTTTTTTTGAGCTTTTTTAGGTATATTATGGTGTATTGTTTTGCAAACTCTCCCCATTCGATCTTTTAATATCTTCACAAATCTCCCTGGCTTTTTTTGGGTTTTGGCTTTTTTTTGTTTTTTTTTTGAAAAAACCCCAATTTTCTACAGGATTTTTAAAACCTCACACAAACAATTTTCTAAAAAAATTTTGAAAAAAATTTTCTGGGATCATCCCTGCCATAGGGGAAAAAAAAGGGGCACTAACTTTTTTAAAAAAAAAAACTACAAATCTTAAACACAAAAATTTATTTTCTTTTGGGGGGCCCCCCGGTATTTTTTTTTCACGTTAATTTTAAAACCGTGACTTCTAGGAGGGAAAAAAAAAATAGACTAGTCTTATAAACGCTGTTAGTACCTTATACTAAAACTGATTCAAAACGTATTTTTTGTGGCCTTTTTTTTTCCCAATAATGGGTTTGGGTTTTTTTAACTAGTATGTTAGGCCATTCAAAACGTGTGGAAAGCGAAAAAATCCCCCCCAATAAGATAAAAAATGCCTATACATATAGTTAATTTTTAAAAGGGGGTTTTTTAAAAAAAAATTTAGCAAAAACCCAAAATTACAATAAAAAAAAAAATTTTTATTTTAAAAGCTGGGGGACGCATTGCCTCTTTAAAAAAACCCCAAATCATGTGCATAAAATGACTAAAGCAGGGTATCTTTTTTAAACTCAATTTTCGTGGTTTTTCTTTATATAAAAGGAAATTTTCTACTTTTTGGTAACAAATTTTTTAGAAAATTTAAACCCCCCAAAATTTTACCTTTTTTCCAAAATTTCGAAAATAGAGGAATAAAAACCCCAAAACCCTTTAAAAAAACCCAAAAAACCCAAATTAAATAATCCCCCAAATTTTTTTATTGTTTTTTTATAAATTTGGGGAAAGGGAAAAGGGGAAAAAATTGTAATACTGTACTTGTCATGACAACAAAAAACCCCACCCCCCAAAAAAAGGCCCCAAAATTTTTAAAACCCCTTTACGCAAATTTCCCCAAACCCGGGATAGTCTAACACACTCTTACAGTTCCATCGCAAGGTTTTTTTACATTTTACCCGGGGGAGCGCCCGGGGACATTTTGGGAAAAAAAAGGGATTTATGAAAAAATTTTTTTTTTTAAAGCCCCCATTTAATTGGGGTTTCCCCAAACAAAAAAAACCCCAAAAAAGACTTTGAATATGTTGAATATTTTTTTTTTTGGGTTTTCCCTTTAATTAGGAAATGTTTTTTTAAAAAGACATTAAAAAACCTTTTTCCCCTCAAAGGGGGAAAAAGGGGCCAGAGTTTTTAAACAAAACTTTTTTTTAAAATTTAAGGTTTTTTTTTTCTTGGGGGTTTTTCCCCGGTTTTGGGAAAAGGCTGTTTATCACATTTCAAAAATTTTTTCCCAAAAAAAGGGAAAATTTGGGGGGTTTTTTGTCACAAATTTTTTTTTTGGAGCTTTGCTTTTTTTCCCCTCTTATTTAGAAAAAAATCTTGTCTTTTTTTTTTATGATTTTCCAAAAATTTGTTCTGACGGGAAAAAACTAACCCAGCAGGAGTTTTTTTAAAAATTTAAAATAAAAAAAGAAATTTGGGTTTTCAGGGCTTTATTTGTTTCGAGTCCCTTTTCTTTTTGGGGAAAAGCGATAAAATTTTTCCCCCACCTTGTTTAAAAAGTAAATTTTTTTTTTAAAGGGTCAATAGGGAAAAAACTTTTTAAAGGTGGGCGCATTTATTTCTCTATGTCGCCAAAAATTTTTTGGGGTTTAGGTAAAAAAAACCACCCCTCTTTAAAACCCCTCTCTTATTTTAAAAAAAAAAAATTACTTTCCTATTTATTTGTTTTTTGCACATTTTTTTTTTTTCCCTTTTGGGATAGAAAAAAAAGTTGAAAAATTTAAAATTTCCCCCCCCCCCCCTTCCAATATTTAACTGTCGTTTTTAGGGCAAAATTTTGTGATCACCAGCAAAAAATTTCATAAATAACAGTTTTAAAAACCCTTTTTCTTTTTAACTTTTTTTTAAAAAAAAAAGAACAATTAGTTAAAAAAAATTTTTGGGTTTTTTTCAAAAGTATTGGCGAATAAATGGAACAAACCTATCTTTTTTAAAAATAAGTGGGGGAAACCATAGAGTGCTTTAAAATTAAAAAATTTTTGGGCCTGCTTTTTTATAAATGTTTTTACCCAAAAATTCTTTATGGGTAACAGAAAATCTGATGGGGGTTTTTTTTCCAGTTCTTTTTTTGACGTTTTTTGAGAACGACTGATCGGGAGATTTAAAAAAAACAATCAGGAGTTTTTTTGGAAACGGTAATTCTTGTAAACAAGAAATATTCCTTTTTTTAACCCCCGCCCCCCCTCCAGCGGGAGGGGGGGGCGCTTAAAATAGTCCCGAAAAAAACCCCCCCTTGCTTTAAAAAAGGGGGAAAAAAAAAAGGGGTTTTGGCTTCTGGGCAGGACGAAACCTCGTAAAAGGGGAAAAAATTTAAACCCCTATATCTTTCCTTTAAAAAACCCCTTTTTTTTTCCCCCTTTCTTTTTTTCTTTTCTTCTATCATCTCTCCTCGTTTTTTCCCCCTTTTCCTTCCCAATCTCTTTCTCCTTCCTTTTCTCCCTTCTATTACTTTTATTATTTTCTTTTTCCCCCCTTTTTCCCCCCCCCCCGTTCATCCTGGGGGGAACCCCTTTTGGGGGCCTTCCGTTGACCCCCGGGGGGCCAAACTAACCGGGTTTTTTCCCCGGGGGAAAATTTTAAACGGGTTTTTATTTTTAAAAATTTTGACTCCTAAAATAAAAAGTCCCCCGGGTTGAAAAATTTTTTAAAAATTAGAAGGGAAAAAAGGGATGAAAAAAACCCCCCGGGTACCCTACTTTGAGAAAAGGGGGGTTGCTTTTGGGGGGCCCGGGGAAAAAAAATTTTTGGCACTTTACTACACCCACTTGCTGTGACGACCTTTTCCTGGCGATCCCCCCATGCGAAGGTTGTCATGTCACGTCGGGGGGGGCCCCTCCCCCCGGGGAAAACCAAAAAAGGGGGGCCCCCTTTAATGGTAAAATCAACGGGATCACCCTGAGTCTTCAAATCTGAGTATGTGTGGGAAAAACCCCAGATACGGCATGGCTGATAGTTTTTGTAAAAAACCTGGCACCGTACTGCTAAATTCTGCGGCCCTCATGCCCGGCCCCCTCGGGGGGCCGTAATATTGATAAGAGCCGGAAACGGGAAAGGCCGTCCAGCGCTCAATTAAAAAAAAACCGGGGGAGGTGGGGGGGCCCCCCACCCCCGTTCCCCTGGTGATGTCTCGATTAGGGGAAAAAACGAAATTTCTAAAGCTTTTTAAAGGGGGGGCCCATTTTATCCCGAAATTTTTGAAAAAATTGGTGAGCACAGTCTGACAAATCGATAAAAAACTGCGTGATGACCGATCATGTACAAACAATTAATGAAAATTATTTTCCCCAAGAGTAATGGCAACCCGGGGAAAAAAAACCCCTTAGAAAAAACGACCCCTATAAAGGTGAATGTGGAGCCTCACAGGGTTTCCCCAATTTTTGAAAAAGGGGCGGTATTTAAACCCCCTTTTAAAAAAACTTTTTTTGCCTAATTAAAAAATTTTTTTTTTAAAGGGGGGGGGGGGGGGGGGGGGGGGGGTTTAAATTTTCGAAACTTTTTTAAAAAAAAAAATTTTTGAAAAATTTAAAATTTTTTTTTTAAATTTTTTTAATCCCCCCTTTTTTTTCCCCCCCAGGGTTTTTTTAAAAGGGGCCACCTCGCAATAGTTTTTGACGGGGCCAAAAAGGGGGAGGCCCGGGGCCCTTTTTTCCCCCGGGCAAAAAATGTGCTGAGCGTGTTTTTTTCCTAAATGATTTTCCGTTTTTCCCCCCCTCAAAACTTTTAAATAATTAGTATTCTAAAATCGGTGCAGGGGGAACCTGGCGGCTGGGGGGAAGGGGGTAAATTTTTTTTGCTGGGGTTCGGGTTAAATTTCCCCGGGTTTTCCCCCGGCCCCCAAATTTAAACTGTTTTCCAAAACCCCTTTTTCCCCCCACTTCTTCCCCGGGCGGGGTTTTAAAAACACAACTTGTGCACGTGGGGGAAAGCCAGGCCTCCACCGTGGTTCGGATTCCCCCTTTTAACCTGTGGTCCCCCCTTTTTATCTCATAATCCCCAACCTTTCCACAGCGAAAAAGGGGGCTTATAACCCGAAAGTGCAGAAAAACTTTGGGTTTTTTTAAAAAAAATAATTATGATTTCGTGCAAAATGTCACATTTTTTTTAAAATGCCCCTTTCTTTCCAGATTCAATATAAAAATTTTTTGTAAATGTTGTTGTTCCCTTTCCTTTTCCTCCGCAAAAAAGAAAAAAAGGGGGGGGTTTATTAAGCATAAGCAGTACAATCCTGAAGCTTTTTTGTCTCGAAAAATTTGACTATTGATATCACCTCATTTTTATAATACGCATTTTTGGTTTTCCCCCCTTTTGTAATCGGGGAAAAAATTTAATCATATTAAACCCAAAAAAAGGTAACAACATTAGTCAAAACATTCTTTTGGCCCCCTTTAAATTTTAAATTTTGAAATAAAAAAAAGTTTTTTGGGGACACGGGGGGAAAAGGGTTTTTAAAATTTGCCCCGGGTTTTTAAATTTTCTTTGTTTCTTTACTTTCTTTTCCCTTTTTTTGTTTTTTAAAAATTTACTTCCCATAAACTAACTTACTCTGCCAAAATTTTTTTAAAAAAACCCCAAAATTTTTTTCCCCTTTTTTTTTTAAAAAAAAAAAAAAAATGATCCCCAAAGGGGGCACCTTTTTCCCCAAACCCAAAAATAACAGGGGCAAAACCCCTTGTTTAAAAATTTAAAAAAAAAATTATTAATTATCTTTATGATCACGAACACTTTTGATCAGTTTTTTAACAAGGAGGGACCCCCTGGCTTTAAAAAAAATTAATTGTTAAATTTAGTGGGGAAATTTAAAAATTTTTCTTTTTCCTTTTTTTTTTTTTCCCCGGGGGCCCCCCCTATATGATTAAATATTTTATGCTGAGGGGGTTTTTTTTGGGGACGCACAGTATAGATTTCTTGGGGGGTATATAGGGGGGTTGGGGTTTAAAAATTTTTGCCATCTTATATTGCCTGCGTTTTAAAAATTTTCAAGTATATTTTTCTAGGCTATGTGTTTTCTGTAAAAGGTAATGCTTTTTATTTAGCACTTCTCACTTAAATAAGTGGGCAAAGTTCGGGCCCCAAATTTTTTTTTAAAAAGGGGGTTTTTTTTTTTTTCTTCTCATCACACTAAAAAAAAACATTTTTACAATTGATTTTTTTCCCCCCTTTTAAAATTCTCAAATTTTTAATGACCCCCCCACTTTGGGGGGGGAAAAAAAAAATTTTAATTTTTAAAAATTTGTAAAAAATTTAAAACCTTTATTTTTTTACCTGGCTCTAAAAAAAACCGAGGGGGGAAATTTTAAAATTCACACTTACTTTGCCAATTTTTTGGGGAAAAATGGCACATTTGAACTATCCCCTCTCCAAGCCCCCCCCCAGGAAAAAAAAATTATTACTCCCGGGAAAAAAATTTAGGGGTTTGAAGCATTTCCACTGAAAAAAACTTATGAAGCCCTCTCCAAGAAGGAACTTTTTTTCAAATAAAAAGGGTTTTTTTTAAAAACGCCGCTTATCAAGAGCTAGAAGAGTTTTTGAAAACATATTTGGCATACTTGTATCCAGGGGGCCCCCCCCATACAGGCTTTGTTTGTTTCCCACAAGTTTTTAAGGGACAGAAAAAAAACCAGGCGTCCAAAAAATTTTTTGGGTTTTCCCTTGACTGGGGGACTTGTTGAATGAAGAGGGGGGGGAATAAACCCCCCCAATTTTTTTGGGGGGGAAATGGCGACAACCCCCTTTTTTTCCGGGGGTTATATTACAGCGCCGTGGAATAATGGGTCCAACTTTGCAGCGGTGCAGAAAGGGGGAAACACGAATCCTCGGGTTTTTTTTTTTATTATAGAAGTGGGTGCTGTCCCGGGGGAAAAGGAACAAAATAGGGGGTTTTTTTTTTTAAATAGCGTTTGAGTGATAGTTTTTTTCCATGTTCACTTTTTAAAAAACCCAAAAAAATTTTTTAATTTTTTTTTTATTTGTTTTTTTAAATTGTTTCTAATAGAGTTTAAAAAAAAGAGAATTTTTTTTTTTATCACTGTCCAATTATTTTTTTTTCAAGGGTTTTTGGGGGGGGAATTATTTTATTTTAAATTTTTGATATTTTGTTGGCATCATTAGTTTGTGTATGTAAAAATTGAATTTTAAAATATAATTCCTCTAAGGCTGAAAAGGGAAAAAATAAAAAGTTTATTTAGCCCCCGATGCAGGGGAAACCCTTTTTTTTAAAAACAAACGGGGGTTTTAAAAACCTTTAAAATTTAAAAAAACCCCCTTTTCTTTTGCCTGTCGGGGTTTCCCCTAAAATTTTTTCAGTTTTTAAAAAAAAGTGGTTAATAAGGCTTGGGGTAAAAACATAAAAAATTTTAAATTTTAAAACCCCAAATTTTTTTAAAATTATATTTTTCCTGAACAAATGAAAAGGGTTTTTTATAAAAAAAAATTTAAAAAAAACACTATTTTATTGTTATGATTTTGGGGGTTTTTTGTATTTTAAAATTTTAATCATAAAAAAACCCCGTCTGTGGAAAACTCCGTTAATTTACATATCAAAATTAAAATAGTTTTTTTAAAAAAGTAAAAAAAGTTAAATTTTTTTTTTTCGAAAAATTTCTATTAAAAATTTAAAAACCCCCCTTGTTTTTTTTTTAAAAAATAATAATTACATATCGAAAATTTTTAAATTTACTTAAAAACCCCCTTTTTTTAAAAAAAACCTTTGAAACATTTCATATAATTTTTATATAAAGTTTAACCCTGTCAAAAAAATTTGGCAGGGGGAAATTTTTAAAATTTTAACATTTACCAAATTTGATGTAATAAAATTTTAAAAAAAAAAAGCCTTGTTTTTAAAAAATTTCTTTTTGGGTTTTTTTTAAGCTACCCCCAAAATAGTCACCATGGGGGTTTGATTAAAATGTAGTAATTAAAAAAAGAATTGAAATTCTCCCCCAAAAAGAAAATTTGTAGTTGAAAATTAAAAAACGAAAAAAATATATTTTTAAATTTTTAAATTTAAAAATATGAAGGTTTTTCCCCCAATTTCCCCCAAATTAAAACCCCAAACCCCTTTTTTTGTAAATCTTTTATAGTTAAAATTTTTAGAAATTTTTTCAGCACTTTGTTTTTTTTTTTCCTTTTGTTTGGGAAAAATTAAAAAAACCCTGGTTTTAAAATTCCCAAAATTTTTTAAAAACGACGAAAATAATAAAACAAAAATTTTAAACGCCCCCTTAAACCCCTTTTAAAAAAAAAATTTTCCCAAAAACACCCCAAAAAAGGTATACAATTTAGAACTGGGGAAAATTGCAAAAAAAGTAAAGGGGGAAAGAGATTGAGTAAAAAGAAAAGGTAAAGAGAAATAGGGGAGACCGGGGGGTTGGGGTTTTTAAAAATTTTTACTTACTATTTTTTTTTATCCCCTACAATGTATAAGAAAAAAATTTGGCGTGCACCGGGTAAATTAAGATCTGTTCTTTTACAGTACATTTTTTTTTAAAAAAATTTTTTAAAAAAGCAAAAAGTCCCTATAAATTTTTTTTAAAATCTTTTTTTTAATGTGTTCAACCCGCCCCGGATCGGGGTTTTTTTTTTTTTAAAAAACTTTGGGGGTTTTGGTTGTAAACAAGGGAAAAATTTTGGGGTTTTTTGAAAATCACTTTTTTTTTTAAAAATTTTTTTAAAAATTAAAAAATTTTAAAAATTTAAAAGGGGGATTTTTTTTCCCCAAAAATTTTAAAAAAATTTAAAAAAAAATCCCAATCTAACATTTTTAAAAGCTTTTAAAAAAAATTTTTCTACAAAAAAAAAACAGAATTTTTGGTTACTCCGAGAGTCCCCTTGACTGGCAATTGTGACAAATTAAAATTTTTGTTTCTTTGCACAAAAAAAAATGGGGCCACAGCTGACTGTCCAAAAAGCGAACCCACTCCCGCCTGGTTTTTCTGGAAAAAAAGGTTTTTAAAACACATTTTAAACCCAAAAAAATTCCCTCTCTTTTCTGATGACTTCCTGGATCTAATTTTTTCCCTTTTTCAGACTTTTTTTCCCCAAAATTTTTGGACTACTTAGTTTTTTTTTTCCCCCCTTTTAAAAACCCCCCCTTTTTTTTTTTGGTTTTCCAAAAATTCCCCTTCCCCCCAAATGCGTTCTTCTAAGGGGTACCTGTCAAAAAGGGCCCCCTTTTTCCCCCCACCCTTTTTTTTTTTTGGGGCCCCATTTTGGAAAGGGGCTGAACAGCCCCGGGGGGAAAAATTGGCCATTTTTGGGGAGATTTTTTTGGCCCGGGGTGGCCAAAAAACCCCCCACCGGGGTTGAAAAAAAATTTATTGGTTTTTATTTTAACCAGAAATTGGTGTGTGGGTCTGTCCAGAAATAGTGATCTTCCAGGGAACCCTCATTTCGTGGATCTGGTGCGGGCTCGGGGGTTTGGGCCCTTTTTCCGTCCAAATGAGGGGGGGAATTTTTCCCCCGAAATATTTCCCCCAAAAAAAGGGGAAAAAATTTCCCCCTTTCTGGAATCCATGTTGAATATTGGGGTTTTTGTTGGGGCAATGGGAAAAAGTACTTTTAAAAAGAGGGGAAATTTGGAAAAATTGTAAAGGGGCCCAAGGGGACCACCCCGGGGGTTTTTTTATTTTTAATCCAAGCTTTTCCTTGCTATGTTTTTTTTTGTCTTTTAAGGGGGCCAAAAACCCCCTTTGACCCCAGGGGGTTTGGGGGCGATGAGTGCAATGAGGGGGAAAAAAAAGCATTAAAAAAACCCCTTATTTTTAAAACAAAATCAAAAAATTTTTGGGAGCAAAAAGCAAACCCCGGGGGGGTTTTCTAAGAAAAAGGGAAAAAGGGGCCTTTTTTGAGAAGGGGGGGGAAAACAATCAACAAAATGAAAAAAAAAAACAGAAATTCTTTTTTTTGTTGTCCACCCAGATTTTTTTCCGTCCCCTTTAAAACCCTTTTGGGAAAAACCCTCTCTGATGAAGGGGGTAAAAAAAAAATTTTAAAATTGGGAAAAATAAAAAAATGGGGGGAAAAAAGCTTTTCCCCCGCCCCCCCTTGACAAAAAACCCCCCGGCCCCCCTAAAAAGTTGTCCTCTTTCAGCTGTTTTTATTGCTCCTATTTTTTTTTTTTCCCCTTTTTTTGCATAATTTTTGGGGGGTTTTTTAAAAAGTTGTACCCCGGGGTTTTTGCCCCTTTTCCCAAAAAATTTTATTTGCGGGGAAAAAGAATACCAACAAAAAAATTTTGGGGGATTTACAAAAACTTTAAAAAAATTTGGGGACGGTTGAAGGGGGGGGGCCCCCGGGCCCATACTAGTAAGCCTCCGGAGTTCAATCGAAATGAAGGTGAGGGGTTTAAAATGATGAGACCCCTCTGAACCAGTTTTTATTGTCATTTTCCCCAATTTTTTTTTGGGGGACGAACTTTTTTAGTGTTTTTCCCCCACGGGGGAGGAAATTTTTAAAACCCCCCAAAAAACTTTTTGGGGTGAGCCCCCAAAAAAATTAATGAGAAAAATTTCGATTAAGAAAAAAAGAGCATTTTCCTGAAAATTTGGGGTGAAAACCTGTCTTTTTTTCCCCCTAATATCCACCCAAAAAGGCTTCCTTTCCCCCTTTTTGGGGAAAACAGGCCTAGGTTCATTTTCCCCCCTGAAACAAACAAAAAAATAAGTCGTAAACCCCTTTGCTTATTTTTAAATTTGGAAAAAAAATGAAAATTTTTTATTTTGGGGGAAAAAAATTTTTCTAAAATTAAATAAAAAATCAAAATTTAAAAAAATTTAAAATTAGGGTTTTAAAACATTTTCACTTAAAATTTTTTTTTAAAACTTGATTTTTGGGTTTTTTTTAAATTCAGTTTTAAAAAAAATTTTTCCCCAGTAAAAAAAAAAACTTCAATTTATTGTGGGGGTTTTTAAAACCCCAAAAAAAATTGATTTATAAATATGAAAAATTTTTTAAAATTTTTTTCCCGCTTATTTTTTTCTTTTTCTTGAGATGTATCTTGTAAGGGTCAATGGCAGAATGCCCCTTTAAAAAATTTTCAGATTGTCTGTTTTGGTTTCCCCCTCTTCACAAGCTGAGAGCTTTCTCCAACACATCAACATCAGCTTTTTCCCCGATCAGATTTCCCCTTTTTTTGTTTTCCCCCTTCCCCCAAAATTTCATTCAAAAAATTTTTTATTTTAAAAAAAAAAATTTTTTTGTACTAAACGGGGAAAAAAAGTTTTTAAAAAACACCAGTATTTTTTATACTTTTGAAAAAAAAAAAATTAAAAGGGATTATATAAATTTTGGGGGGGTAAAATTTCAAAAGGCCCCTAAAAAACATTCGAAATATTGAAACAAAAAAAGCGGGGGGGGTTTTTAAAAAAACAAACTTGGTTTTTAAAAAACCCACCCCCCCTTTTTACCAAATTTTAAAGAATTTTATTTTTTGTGGGCTAACCCTATTTTAACAAAAAAAAGGTTTTAAGGGGGGGAAAATTTTTTAAACCCAAAAAAATACAAAGAATTGTGTGGGCTAAAAAAAAATTTTTCCCAAAAAAATGTAAATTACGAAAAAAGGGGTTTTGGGAAACCCCATTGAAAAAAAATTTTTTTACCTTATAGAAAAATATTTTTTTTTTTTCTCTTGCTCTCGTACGGGGCGCCCCAAATTTTCAAAAATCAAAATTTTAAAACTGAAACTTTCACCTGCTTTTTTGACCAAATGACAAGTCACTCAAGTGAAAAAAAGGGGGAAAAATCCCCTCACTGTTAAAAACCCCCCCCCGTTAAAAAAAAACCCGGGGGCCCCGGGGGGCTCCCCTACTTTAATGAAAAAAAAGTTTTTTTGGAGTAAAATTACATCTGGCTGAAAAAGTCTTCTTTTAAAAATTTTCCCTTTAAAAAAAAAAACCACTGCCAAAAATATCCAAGTAATCATTAAAAAGCCGTGTAGTTTGGGGTTTTTTATCAGGCGCAATTTTTTTTTAAAATTTTGATAACTGGGGTGGTTAGTCCAACAAATGCCCAAAAAAAACCTAGCAAAATTACTTTTTAAAGATTTTTTCCGTGGCCCCCTTTTAAATGTTAAATTTTAAAATAGTGAGTAGATCAAAAAGAGTGTCTGTGGATGCGCTTTTTTTCAATTTTCTTTGTGAAATTCAGAGGAGAACTATGACAAGAAAAAAAGGGGGAATTTTTTTTAAAAAATTTTCATTTTTGAAAATTTTTTTTGTTTTTTTCTTCCAAAAAATTTAAAAATTTAAATTTTTGGGGTTAAAATTTTGTCCTTTTTTAAAATTTAAAAAAATTATCCAAAAAAATTTTTTCCGAGCCCCCCAAAGGGGAGTTTTACCCAAAAATTTTCACCAAAAAATTTTTTGGGAGGTTTATAAAAACAATAAAAAAAGAGATAAATATTAAGCCAGTATTCAAAAAAAAATCAAACTTTACAAAAAAAAATTTTTAAAAAAAAAAAAAAAAATTTTATATTTTTAGTTTTTTTTAATCGAAATTTTTTGGGTTTTTTAAAAAATTTTTTTCCTCAAAATACTGGGAAGTCTTATATTCATGATTAAAACCCCGTCAGACATCGATAGTGTGGACCACTAAGTAATTTTTTTTTTAAAATTTTGTTTTTTTTTTTATATATTTTACAAGTAACCTAAAGCCATCTAATTTTTTTTTAAACTTAATTTTTTTTTGATAGTTTTTTTTGGTTTTAAAATTTAAAAATGTTTTGTCAAATTTAAAAGCAAGCTTTGCCCCCTTTCTAGTTTTTTTCATTTATTTTAGACAAGGAATTATTGGGAAAGTAAATACATTTTAGTATTCTAAATTGTTCCCCCCTTTTTTTAATTTTGGTTTTTTTTTTTTTGTTTTTTTTTTTTGCTTTTTCAATAAGGATACTTCAAATAAACTGGTAAGGGGAAAACCCGTCTTCATTTTATATGACTGAAACCTGGAAAACCAAAATTTTTTTTTTTTTTTATTTTTTTTAAATTTTTTTTTTTAAATACTTCCCCAAAAATTCTTTTTAAAAATTTATTCTTTTTAAATTTTTTGGGGCAAAGTTTTTTTAAAACTCGGTTTAAAGCACATTGTGTATGGGTTCCCCCCCTAAAATTTTAATTTTTTTTTTTTTACAGCCTTTAATAAAAACCCGCCCTGGCTTCTGGGGCCCCCCCCCTTTTTTTTAAACTATCTGTGGGCCTGTGTTTTTTTTTTTTTTTTAAAAAAAAACCCCAGAAAAGGGGGCACTGAGACCGCTTCTTTTCTTTTTAAAATTTTCCCCCCCCCCGGGGAAAAAAATTTTTTAAAAGTTCCCCCCCAAATAAAAACCCCCCCTTTTCGAAAAAACGACTAAAAGGGGAGGTTTCTGTGCAGGAACCCCCCCTCGTGTGGAACAAAACGAAACCTTAAACTTTCCCCTTTTTTATCATTTTCTTTTTTCCTTTTTTTTCCACCTTTTTTTTCCCCCCTTCCCCCCCCCGCTTTATCTACCCTTACCTTTTTCTTCCTTTTTCCCCCCCCCTTCAACCTGCACAGAGGCTTTTGGCCTTTCCGTTGAGACCTTGGGGAAAAACCCGGGGGTTTTTTTGTTTTTTATTGGAATTTTTACTGCCCCCTTTTTCCCTAAAAGAAAGGCGCCCGGGGTTTTTAAAACCTTTTGTAGAAAGGGGGCCCTTTTTGGTTTTTAATAACCGGGGGGAAACCCCCTTTGGGGGGAAAAAATTTGGGGTTTGGTTTTGAGGGCCCCCGGGGGGTTTTAAAATTTTGGGGGTTTTTTTAAACCCCCTTGCTGCGGCGACCCCCTTTTTTCGGCGATGCCCCCTATTCGAAGGGTTTGTCCCTGTCTAATGTCGTATAGAGCCTTCGTCGGGGGGGGTTTTTAAAAGGGGCCCCCTGTTGTAGTACCAAAAATTTTGGGGGACCCTTGGGGGGACGATTTGAGTACTGTGTAGGGTTTTTCCCCCCAATTTTTTGGGATTTGGGGCCCCCAAAAATTTTTTTCCCCCCTGGGTTTTTTTTGTCAAAAAAAAACCCCCCTGGAAAAAACCCGCCCCCGGCCCCCCCCCGGGGGCCCCCAATTTTTTAAAAGAAGGGGAAAAGGGGTTTAAAGGGGGGCCCCCCCCGCCCCTCGAAGGAAAAGGTCCAGGAAGTGGTGAGGCCCCCGACCCCTTTTTGGGGGTGTCTTTAAAAAAAAGGGAAAAAGAAAGCTAAAGCAGTAAGCCCATTTTAAAACCTCGAAATATTTTATAAATGGTTTTTGGACAGTCGGAGAAAAAAAAAAAAAACTGCGTGTTTTTCACGAAAAAGATCCCCGACAACAATTTTAAACCCCGCCTCAAGAGAAATTTGGGGAACCCGGGGAAAAACCCCCTTTAGCAATCCCCTTTTTTATATATCGGGGAATGGGAACCCCCGGGGTTTTTTAAAATTTTTTCAAGGGAGTGGTCATTGCTATGACCTCGATGCGTGAGATTGAGGATACCCGTGAGGAGTTTTTTTCCCCCAACACGTCCCAAAGTGTACCTTTTTTGGCCCCAAAAAAAAAAGGGAAAAAAAAATAAAAAAAAAAAAAAAAAAAAAACGTATTTCCTAATTTTTTTCGCCCCCTACCCTTCCAAAGGGGGGCCCAGCAGGCTTCCCGTGTTTTAGGGCCCCGGGCCCAAAAGGGCCCAAATTTTCCTTTTGGGGGCTGTTTTTTTTAGTGTCAGGAATTTGGGCATAAAAAACTCGATGCCGTGGTAAGCCGACCGTGCGGATTGGGGGGAAAAAAGGGGGGTCAGGGGAAAAACCATGTGAGTCTCCGAATTTTTTGCATAAATTTGTAAGGGTCCACACCTGCCTTTTTCTCAGGCCTGTCCGAAATGGAAGGGGAAAAAAAAAAAAGTCCTGGAGATTAAAACCGAAAAAAAAATCTCAAAATGCCCAGGCCCCCCAAAAGGGGAAACGTTTTTAGTCAGGCTCCGGTATTCCAAACATAACACCCAAAAAAGTCACCCAAAAAAAATTTAAATGCCCCAAATTTTCCCCTTTCGCGTTAAATTCCCGCAAAGGGGTTTTATCGGGCCCCCCGTTCCATTGGTCTCGCTCGAGACATCCGTTTTTTAAAACGCCCCAAACCCAAAAGGGGTCGCCAAAATTTGTCGATGGGGCACAATTTCCACCTTTTTTGTCTCCCCCCCTAAAACCCCCCCGGGAAAAGGGGTCCCGGGGGAAACCCCTTTTCCCCAGCCCCCCTCCGGGAACCCCCCCCCACCCCCCAAAAGGGGAACCCCCCGGGGGCCTTCCCCCGGGATAAAAAATTTTGTCGGCCCCCTGTTGAGTCGCTCATTCTCGCCTCTGGGCCCCCCGACCCCGGGGTGAGTGGCGAAACAGGTGAGGCCGTAAAGGGAGTCCCCCGGGTTTTCCTTGAAGAAGGACCAGCGGTTGACCCCCCAAAAAAAAAAAATTAAAAAAAAACTCGAAGGCCTTAACAAACCCCTTTGGGGGCAAAAATCCGAACCCGCCGTTTCTCTCCAAAAAAAAAACGAAGCCTCTCCTAAAACGGGGGGGACAGGAAAAAACCCCGGGAAAAGGGCCCAAAAAAGGGGCCAAAAAAAGGGCCCCCAACCAATTTTTTTTTTATTAAGGGTAGTGACATGGATTGCAGGATAACTAAATATTATTTTAAAATAATTATGAATTTTTCTTAAAGGGGAATTTTTAGGGGTTTTTATGCTCGAAAAAATTTTAAAAAAACAACAAATTTTTTTCCCCCGCATCCTTCATCTTGTTTTGCAGGAGACCCCCCCTCCCCCCCAAAAAAAAAACCCCCATGCTTCGGGGAAAAAATGTGAAACCCTCCCCAAAAAACCCTTTTTTTTTGATCGGGCAAAACCGGGGGGTGTGGCTAAAATTCGCAGGGAAAACAAAAATATATCCCCCCAAATTTTAAAAAACCCTTTTTTAAAAACTAAAAATAATTGCTGTCGTCTCTCCCCCCCTTTTTGGGGGGTAACATATTTTTTCTCTACCCCCTCCCACCGGGGGGGGTTTTTCCCCAAGAGGACCCTAGAGGCCCCTTTAAAAAATTCCCCCCCCCTATATATCTTGGGGGCCCCTTTAAAAGCGCAAAACCCCCCGGTGTGGGGGCCCCCAAAATTACGACGCGCGGGGGGAGGAGGGGAGAGAAAAATTTTTTTTGGGGAAAACCCCGGTTTTTTAATGAAACACCGGGACCCAAACACTTCTCTACATTTAAGGGGTTATCCTGGGGCCCCGACCAAACCCCTTTTTAGCCCCCCGGGGTCGCTGCCCACTTCCCTTTTTTGGGGTCCATTTTGGGCCCCATGGGGGGGTTTTATAATTATCCCCATTTGCTCTCACCACTTGAAGATCCCCCCTTTTCAGCGCATACCCCAATGGGTGCAAAAAAAGGGGGCCGGGGCTGGGAAAATTTCCCGAGCTCCCGTTTTCCCCCGAATTTCCCCCCCTTTTCCCCCCGTCGAAAGTAAAGAAGGGGGATTTTACTTCGACGGTCACCCCGGCGGCGGAGGCCTCCATCCCTAAACCTCGCCAAAAAACCGCGGGGCCCCCCTCCCGTTCCCCGGTGGAGCGAGGGGGGTCGGGGTTTGGGGGTTTCGACCGTCGAAGGGGGCCCCCCCCGGGGGTTTTTTCCCCCCAAATTCCTACTCTGGGGGAAACTGGATAATTTCCGGATTCTAAAATTTCTCAGCTCGCCGTGTCTTCGTGAAAAAAAAAAAAGAATCTTGGAGAAATTTATTTCAACCCTTACAATATCCCCTCCCACAATAAGGTTTTTTGGGGGGAAAAAAACCCTAAATTACGTAAAAAGCAAAAATTCCAACAAAAAATTTTTCCTGCCCCCAAAGTCGAAAAAGGGTTTAAAGTGTCTCCTCCCCCGTGGAAGGGGGGGAAATGTTTGGGGCCCCCATGTTCGCCGCTATTTTTTGCAAAGCGAGCTACTCTAACGATTTTTGTGGGTTTTTTAAGCGCAGCATTTTGGGGGGCCTTACTATTGATTTTGGCCAAAGTCCGGGGGAGGATTATAAAAATCCCCCTTCAAAGAGGAACTTACCTAAGCCCCCGCCCCCCGGCGGGCAATAAAATTTTTTGGGCCCCGGGGAAGGGGTATCCATTCCCCAAATTTTGGGGCCCCCAAAAGCCCCCCCTGCTGGACGGGCGTTCCTCTTAGACCCTTTTAAATTTGGGGTTTTTTTGGGAAAATCGCAATTCCCAAAACTGTGGAAAAACAACCGTTTTTTCCCCCCAAAATTAAAAGGGGAAAGGGGAAAAAATTTGACCCAAAATATTTTAAAAACCCCATACCCTTTAAACCCCAGTTTGTATGCAAAATTTTTGAGAAAATGATCAATAAAAGATTTATATGGTATTAGAATCCCGAAAACTACTATCCAATATGCAATGGGGGTTTCCCCCCGTAACCGACCCCCCGGGGGATCACCTTTTTTCCCCCTTTGGGGGCGGGGAAACTCGTGACCTTTCCTCCTAAAAAGCACCTTTTGGGGTGTCTTTTCGATTTTGGAAAAAGGCTTTTACACCACCTGGGGGGAAGGGGTTTTTAAAAAAACCCCTTTTTTAAATTTGGGGGTTTTCCCGGGGGGGGAAACCCTCCCAAATTTTTTTTATCTAATTTTTAGTCTGATAGACACTTCCGGGAAAAAGGTTTTAAAAAACATTTTTAAACCAAATTTTTTTTTCAAAAAAGGGGGTTTTCCCCAAGGGGGAGTTTTTTAAAACATACGTTAATTTCGCTATTGCGAAAAAAAGCACGTGGACAACGTGCACGTACCGTCCGTTATGTCTTTTTGGGGATACTACGCAATTTATTGCAGTTAAAAAAAATCCCCCAGGGGGTGAACGCAGAAAAAATCGCTGTAAAAAATCTATGGTTTTTGGCATTCGTAATGGCTTTCGTTTTTTCTGGGGCCCCAAGGGGCGACTGTTTTTTTCCCCTTTTTTTGTTTTCGTGGAATACAGCCCCCCCCAAAAATTTTTTTTCGAAAAAGGGGTTTTTTTCCCCGTCCCCCAGACCGTAAGGTTCCTGGGACTTTTTTCATTTTAAACTAACTTGGTTTTCCCCCCCACAAAGACCTGAAAGGGGGGTTTGGGTTTAAAATTTTTTTAAATTTTTTTTAAAATTTGTGAGGGGTTTGCTTTGGGGTGCTATGGGGAAAACCCTTTTTGGGGCCCCCCTTTTTAACCCCTGGTTAAAAACAAAACTTGATTACGGCATTTTTTTTATAGGGTTTTCCCCCTAGACCCTCGGCTTTTTAAAAATGCTCGATAAGCGTCCCCCCTGCTGGAAATTTTGACGGGGTACTGGGTTTTTTTTAAAACCCGTCCGGGGCCCTCACCCCTTTTTTCGGGGCCCCCCCGGTGGGCCCCCTTTTCCCCTTTTTGCGGTCTTACCTCCTGGCAAACTTTCTTTTCGAAACTCATTGCATGCCCCAAAAAAAGTTTTCTTACCGCCCTGTATTTCATCCCCCCCAACCGTGGGGCCCTTTTTTGGGGAAAAAAAAAAGGCGTAGTACAAGGCCGGTTGGGATCCCCGGGGGGATTGTTTTCACACGGTGGGGAAATTCCCCGCCAAAAAAGGGGGTCCCCCCCCTCCCAGGTCGAGTTTCTCCCTGGAAAATAAAGCCCTCCGAAAAGCCATTTTAACTTGCCCCAAAAACCCTAAAGCGACCACCCCCCAAAAATTTTTTTTATGAGAGGCCCTTTTTTAAAAAAAACCCCCTCTCCACTCGCTTTTCACGGATTTGAAGGCATTCAAAACTGGGTGGGGTCTAAAATTTTGGGAAAAATCCGGGGGGTGTGCTTTTGTTGTGGAAGGGGGCCCAATTTTTTAAATTTTTGGGTTTTTTTTAATTAAAAACCGTGTTTTTACACTGGGAAATTTTTTAAAAAACCTTTTTTTTAAAAAATTTGTGTTTTTTTTACCCAATTTTTTACCGTTTTTGTCCTCATCTGCGCGGATTCCATGAGTGCTATTTTGGCTTTCCACCTCTATGTGGGGAAAAATCTCGTGGGGAATGATTCATGAACAAAAATTTTTTTAAAAATTTTTTTTATTAAGCCCTTTGGCCCGCCCCTTTTTGGGGGGGGTTCCGGTCACTCTGGTCTTCCAGGAAATGAACTGGCGGGCCAGGGAAAACCCAAAAGGCAGGGGGGTATTCCTCCGGGGGGGGGGTTTTGGGGGGGTTATTTTTTTTTGATTAAAGGGGTTTTTTTCGGCGGGATTCTTACGCACCTGGCCCCCAGGCCCTTTGGGGGTTTTTCCCCTGCTCAGGGGAAAAAATGCGGTCCTTAGGGGGCGGGGTTTTTTTCCGATGGCCCTCTTCTTACGAAAGTCAGGAAAAAAAGGGGGGGATGTGGCGAGGGGGTTTTCCCCCTCGGGCATTCTTTTTTTTCCCCCTATTTTTTACTAAGAGGGGAAAAAACCACCTCCCCGTGTTTTTTGTTTTTTTATTTTTTTCCCCCTTTTGTGCATCACATTTTTGGGGGGTGGGGGGGAAATAAACCCCCATCCCTCTGGCTCTTGATTTTAAAGGTGACTTAAAATTTTTTTTTTACGCGATATTTCGGATGGGTTTTTAAATTTTTTTTTCTCCGTTTTATTACCCCAGGGGATCTTTTTTTAAAAACCATTTGGGGGAATTTTATAAAAAAAGGGTCTTTTTTTGGGTATTATCTCATATTGAATCTTTTTAACGGTTTTTAACTTTTTAAAAATGTTGTTTTTTTTTTTTTTAACGTATTAACTTTTTAAAAAGTGTTATTTTTTTAAAATTTTTTTTTTTTTGTTTTTTTATTGGGAGGGGAAAACACTTTTTGTTTTTTTTTTTCGGGTTTTTATCCTTAATTTATACCAAAAAAATTTTCCCTTTGAGCCCCTCCTATAGTGTCTCAGATGGGGGGAAAGTTTTTTTCTTTCCCCTATGGGGAAATTTTTTTATTTTTTTTTTAAAAAAATTTTTTAAGGGGCCCCAATGACCTAAAATGTGTCGTTTTGGGGGGCCCTTTTAAAACCCCAAAAATTTTAATAAAAATAAAAAAAAAAAAAAAAATTTTCCCAAAAAACCCGAAAGACGTTTTTATTTTTTTTACGAAAAAACCCCCAAAAAAAAAAAATTTTTTTATGTAATTTTTAAATGAGGGGCTTTCTTTAAAATATTATAAAACCCCCTTTTTTTTACCCCTTTGGGGTGGAATTTTCAAAAAACCTTTTTTTAGTGGGTGCCTAAAAACCCCAAAAAGAATATACAGCCCCAATTTCGGGGTTGTCCCCTTTAAATTTTGGGGGCTCGGCATGTTTTACTCAGTCAGTCAGTCAGTCAGGCCCCTGTTTTTTTATAAGTATAGTTTAAATTTTTTTCAAAACCCCTTGGGTTTTAAAGTTTTTAAATGCCAAAAAAAATCCCAAGAGATTTAAAAAACCCCTAAAAAAATTTCCAAAGGGGGGTTTGCAAAAATTTGTTTTTTTAAATTTTGGGCGGGGTTTTCCCAAAAATTTTTCCAAAAAATTAAAAAAAAGCTAGGAAAAGGGGATATTCAACTAAAAAATTTTTATTTTGGCCAAGGAGATAGTTTTAAATTTTTAAAAAATTTTTTGCCTGAATTTTTAAATTTTTCCCCTTTTTTTCGGATGAGACAAAACCCCCCTTTTATATTTATTTTAAAGGGAAAATTTTGGTTAAAATTTTTTAAAGGAAAAATTTTTTAAAAGGGGGGCCTTTTTTTTTCTTTATCTTATTTTATTGTTTTGGTTTTTAAAGGGGTTTTTTTAAAATTTTTAAATTTTTGGGCCTTTTTTTTAAAAAGTGAGGTTTCAAAAACTTTAAATTTTTTAAAATTTTACCCAATACCAAAATTTTCCCCAAAACCTCATTTTTTAAAAACTGGAAAAAATTTCCCCCTTTTAAATTTTCCCCCTTTTTTATTACGATGATGTGGACCGCCTGAACTGGGGCCAAACATTTCCAGCGGGGGGTTTCCCTTTTTCCCACCAAAAAATTTTAAAAAAACCCTCATCACAAAACATTAGAGCTTATCTTGAATCTATCTCGTTTTTTAAAAAAAACCACAAAAACTTTTTTGGGATTAAAAAACCCCATTTATTTTTTGGAAAAAAATCTCTACAAAAGGAACTTGAAATAAATTAAATATCAATTAATTTTTTTTGATTACACACAAATCTTTCACTTTTTTATATGAAAAAACACTCTCTTTTTTTTAAACCTTGGAAATTTTAAAAAAAAGACCAAGTATTGCAATTTAACTTCAATTTTAAAATTTTTTTTTTTGGTTTTTAAACCCCTTTTTTTGAAATTCATTATAAAATAAACATATAAAAATAATAACCATGTTGAGGGGGTTTCCCACAGTAAAACTGTTTTAACATGGAATTTAATACCTTGAAAATTTTTTGGAATAGTAAACTTTGGGTTTTTATAAAAACCCTTTGAACATCTATCTTTTAGCTATTACACTACCGCGTGTAATATTTTCCCTTTATATTCCCGATAAACCTTAAAGGGGTTAAAATTTTCAAAAATCTTTCATATTTTTAAAAAAAAGGGGGTGATTTTAAAAATTTTTTTCCAGGAAAAATTATTTTAAATTTTTAAAAAAAAAATTTTTAAAAATTTTTTTAAATAGATACATATTATTTTTGGGTTTTTTTTATTTTTTTAAAATTTTTTAAAATTTTTTTTTTTTTCGTACAGTAAATAAAATTTTAAAAAAAAAACAAAGTTTGTGAGAAAAAGAATATTTTTTAATTATATGTTTTCCCCGGGGGTTTAAAAAAAATTTAAAAATTTAGTGTCCCCCCCCATCCGAAAAAGATTTTTCCCAAAAAATTTCCCCAAAAAGATCACTTTCTTTTAAAAAAAAAAAAAAAATTTTAAAAAATCAAATTAGCGCTTTTAACCCAAAATTTTAAAAAATTTTTTTCCCCCCTTTTTTGTTGGAGGGGGAAAGGGTTTCCCGGGGTTTTCACTCCAAAAAATTTTTAAAGATATGTGTTTTTACGTGTTTAATTACTTAAAAAAAATAGCCCCCTTAAAAAACCCCAAAAACCCAATAAAGTAAAAAATTTTCTTTTTTCCCCTTTTTTTTCCGTGTTTTAAAAGCTTTAACTATATGCCATTTTTTCAAAAATTATTTTTTTTTTTATCCTTTTTTATCTATTATTTTATATTTTTTTTCATTTATTATTCGGATAATTTAGCAGTTGAATTATTGTGTTTTCTCCCCTATGGGGATTTTATTATGTTTTTTTTAAAAACTTTCAAGGCCCTTTTAAAAAAATCAAAGGCGATGGGCCTTTGCCCCCCCAAATTTTAAAAAAAAAAAAATTTTTAATTAAATAAAAAAAATGAAAAAAAAAAATATTTTAGAAATTATCATATTATTTTTGAGAATAAGATTAAAAATTTTATAATGCACGAGGAAAATTTTTAATTTTTAAAAATTGGTACAAAATTTTTTATTTTCAAATTGAAAAAAAAGTCTAAACTGTTTAAAAAATTCCGTAGCTGCCTCGTAGAATGCTCTGTCTTTGGAAGGGGCCTCTCCCCCCTACTTCCCCCCCAACCCCTCTTGGTTTTTTTTATCTTTTCATCTTTTTTTTTTTTTTTTTTTGCAAGCCTTTTTATTCCCCTTCCCTTCCAACATGTATTTTTCCCCCTTTGGAAAACCCTTGGCTGGCCCCCTTTTTCGGGGCCCTTTTTTCCACGTTTTAGGTTTCCCCCCAAACCCCCGGGTTTTAAAACCCCATGAAGAAATTCTTTGGGGTTTTTCTCGGGGGTTTTTTATGGGGGCCCCGGGTTTTAAAATTTTTTTTTTTCCCAAGCTCTGAGAAGCTTTTCAGTCCGATTTTGAGCAGGGTTTTTAAATACGGTACATTTTTCCCAAAAATTTTTTTTTCCCCAAAAAAATAAGATATTTTTTTTGGGAAAAAAGGGCTGGTCACGAGCCCCCTGGCCCCCCCTAAAATTTTCCCCAAAGGGGGATTTTTTAAAAAAAAAAAAAGGTTTTTAAATTTTAAAAAGGGGGGGGATTCTTTGGCTTTTTCACCCCCCTTTTTCAACCAGACCCCCAAAAACGTGTATATGGTTGTTGCGTTAAAAACTTTTTTTAAAAAAACCCCAAAATGTAGTTTTCTTTCCCTGGGGAGTGTAGATTAGGAATTTTTCCCAAAAAAGGGGGGAAGTGAGAGCCCCACAATCTCTAGACCAGCCATTCCCTTTTTAAAATCTTTCCCATACTTTTCAAAGTTTGAGTAAAAATTTTAAAACATGTTTTTAAAGTGACCCTGGTATTACTGGAAGAACTCTCTTTTCTGGCCTTATCATTCAACAAAATAGGGGGTTTATTTTATAGACTTTTTTTGGTTTTTCTAGGTTTGTTGTTTTTTTAAAACTTTCAGACTCTCCCTTATTGAGGGTGAAATTCCCCGTATAGGGGAAAAAAGTATCAGGCATTAGGGTTTTTCATCAATGCCTTCTCCCCCCTTGGCCCTTTTGGGGCTTTTTTAAATTTTATGGGTTGCGTTTGCTGCCCCCAACTTCTTTTTATGTTTGGGGACCCGAATTGAATATAGCCCCTTTTGTCCAGTTGATCTTCTAGAAAAAAATGTAATTTTTCCGTTGTTGCTTGTATAATATGTTTTAAACACTTTTTTTTAAAGTTGTCTTTTTGGGGGTGGTGGTGCTTCTATCCACCAATCAAGGTTTCTTTTCCCCGCAATAACCTGCCATCTAATGCGTATCCTCTCTGGTTTTGGGGGGGGGGCAAGAAAATTTTTTTGGGGATATTTTAGTGTTTTGGGTAGGTCTTAAGAATATTTTTATTTTTTTTTTAATTTTTTAATACTTATAACGAAAAAAAGGCGGGGTTTTTTAAAAAGGGGAAAATGGGGAATTATATATATATATATATAAAAAACCCCCCACACACACAATTAAAAAAAACATTTATCTTTTTAAAAATTTAAATTCAAGTTAAAAGTGGGCCAAAAAAAGATTTTTTTTAAATAAATGAATGGGGGGAAAAAAATAAAATTTTGGACTGGCTCAACAAAAAAAAAGGGGGAAAAAAATTACAGTTTTTTTGGGTTTAAAAAAAAAAAGTTATTTTTTTTTCTAAAAAATATTTCAGGGTAGAAATCTAAAAAAAAAAAATTTTCCCAATATTACAAAATAATTGAGCACGGGACTCCTCAGGACCCTCTCGGTCATGTTGGAAAAAATTTACCTTTTTTGTCAATCTCCTCAAGGGGGGGGTGGTTGTTTGGGGGTTAAAAACAATTAACAGTAAAAAATGGACATTGTAAAGGTTTGAAGTCGTTAAAAAAGGGGGAAAAAAACCCAAAAAATTTTCTTTCTAAATCAATGTTGAAAAAAAAAAATATATAAAGTTAAAATTTTTTTTTTTTTGTCAGTGAATTTTTAAAAAAAATTAATGTTAATCTTTTTTAACTTTGAGTAATAAAATGTTTTAAAAAAATGAATTTTAAGTTAGTCGAAGTTATAAAAATTTTTCCCAAAAAAAAATGAATCAAAATTTATGTTTGGGGGGTTTAAAATTTTTCCCCATGTTATTTTTTATCCGGCTTTTGTTTTTCCCCGGGGGTTTAAGAGGTTGATGCTATTTTTTTCTGACAATTCACCAGTCCCAGTCCGTTCTGGAAGTTATTAAAATGGAATTTTTGGGTATCGCACCATACTCCTGGTTTTAATTGGATGCTATCGTCAATAATTTAAAAACCCTTTTCCTTCTCACACTCCTTTCCTTTTCCCCCCCTTAAAAATTAAAAAAAATAAAAAAAACCCCCTTTAAATTTCTCTTAAACCCCTTTTTTGTTTTTTCCATTTTTTTTTCACAACCCAAAAAACCCAAAATACAAAAAAAACTTTTCTTTTTTTTTTCGTATCTCCCCCCCCCCCACCGATGGAGTCAATTTTTTTTCCTCCTTTTATGAAGCGGGGGCCAATTTTTTATCTAAAAACATTAGCTTAATATTTCTATTTAATAGACCCCCCCAAAGGGTTTAAGTTTATTTTGGAAAAAAAAATTTTTTGAAGCCCTCTTTTAAAAGTGGGGTTTGGGGGTTTAATAAAAGTTTTTTAGTTTTAAAATTTTTAATTTTTAAAAAATTAAAAAAAAATGCAAAAAATTTTAAAAATGAGCATTTAAAAAAAAGAAAAAAGAGTTATGAAAAAAAAATTTTTTAAAAATTTTGAGATTCCAAGGGGGGTGGCCGGGGTGATGAGCAGGGAGAGGACAAAACTTGGGGTTTTTAAATTTTTTTTGGGGAAAAAGGGGTTTTTTTAAAAGGGTTTTAGGGGTTTTTTGGAAGTAAAGAAGGGAATGACTCAGTCCAAGAAAAAAGCTAAATTTTAGATTTTTTAAGAACTGAGGGGGTGGAGGTGTTCTGTTTTAAAGGTGGTGTATGAATAAACCCCAATGTAGTGAAATATTTTTAAAGGGGAAAAAGGAAAATTTTGGTTTTGGGGTCTTTTGTTTTTAATGCCCCTTTTAAAAAATTTTTTTAAAACCCCCCTTTTTAAAAAAAAATTGTTTTTTCTTCGTTGAAGTTTTTTAAAAGGCCCCAAAAAATTTTTTAAAAAATGATAAATTTATTTTTTTTTTTCCTCAGACCCTTTGGGGGATTTTCCCCGTCTAGATCATCTACATTCCTCATTTTCCTTTACTATCTTTTTGGGGGTGGTAGTGGGGGGAAAAAGATCTCTGCACAAGGGGAAAATTCCCCCCCTTTTTTTAAAATTGGGGCCCGGGGGGGTGGTAGTGGTGGAAAAAAGTTTCCCCCGCAAAAACAGGATTTTTTCCCCCTTTCCTGGGTTGTTTTGGGGGGGTGGTATTTGGGGTTTAGAAAAAACTTTCCCCCAAGGGGACCTTCCCCCCCTTTTCCCCGTATTTTTCTGTTTTAATTTGGGGAGGGGTTTTTTAAAAGATTTTCTGCACAGCAGGAGGATTTTCCCCCCCCTTTTTTTTGGGGGGTTTTTTTGGGAAGGTGGGGGGTTGAGAATAATCTCTGCAAAAAGGGGAAAAGGGCCTTCCCCCTTTTTTCCCGGGAATTTTTTGTGGGAGGTGGTATTGGGGGAAATGATCTCTGCACACCCCGGAGGATTTTCCCCCCCCTTTTTCCCGCTTGTCTTGGGAGGGGTTTTTGGGGGAGAAAAATTTCTTTAACAAGGAGGATTTCCCCCTTTTTCCCCCGTATTTGTCTGGGGGGGGGTTTTGGGGGGGGTGGTGGAAAGGGGGTCGGGGGGGGGGGGGACAGGGGGGGGGGGGGAGTTTTCCCCCTTTTTCCCCGGGGGGGGGGGGGGGGGGGGGGGGTTTGGGGTGGTTGGGGGAATGATCTCTGCCAAAAACAAGGGGATTTTTTCCCCCCTTTTTCCCCCGCTTTTTCTGGGGAGATGGTAGTGGTGGAGAAAAATTTTCTTTCACAAGGGGGATCTTCCTCCTTTTCCTGTATTGTCTGTGGGAGGGGGTGGGGTTTGGGGGAAAAGTCTCGGAGAGCAGGGGGAAAATTTTCCCCCCTTTTTCCCCCGGGGTTTTTGTGGGGGGTGGTAGTGGTGGAGAAAAAACTTTGACAAGGGGGATTTTCCCCCCCTTTTTAAAATTGTCTGTGGGGTTTTAGTTTTGGGGAAGAATGATTCAGTGCAGCAGGAGGATCTTCCCCTTTTTTTCCCCGTATTGTCTGTGGGGGGGTGGTAGTGTTTTGGGGAATGATCTTGCACAAAAAGGACCTTCCCCCCTTTTCCTGAAATTTTTTGTGGGGGGGGGGAAAAATGATGGAAAAAGTTTTTCTGCACAAGGAGGCCCTTTCCCTTTTCTTTTCCGTTTTATTGTGTGGGGGGGGGTGGTAGGTGAAATTTTTTGGGGGGGGGGGGGGGAAAAGGGGTTAAAAAAACAGCAGGAGGATTTCCCCCTTTTTTTTTGGGGTTTGGGGCTGTGGGGGGGGGTTTTGGTGATGGAGAATGATCTATGCAACAAAGGGGGTTTTTCCCCCTTTTTTTTCCCTTTTTTCTGTGGAGGTGGTAGTGAGGGGGGAAAAGATCTCTGCAAAAGGGGAGGACCTTTTTCCCCTTTTCCAAAATTGTTTTTTTGGGGGGTTTTTAGGAGGGGGTTTTTTAAAATTTTTATTTTATTTTTTTTAAAGGCCCATGGCACATCGAGGTTTTTTGGGGCCTTAAAATTTTAAATTAAAAAAAAATAAAAAAAAAACCCCCCTAGGGAAAAGAAAAAAAAAAATTCACCATCTAGACAGGGGAAAGGGAGTGTAAAAAAAGGGCCCCTTTTTTTAAAAAATTAAAAATGATACACTTGCTAAAAAAAACCCCCAAGTGTTCACCCAAAAAAGACAAAACAAACATTTTAAAAAAAATTTAAACCCCGTTAAAAGGGGCCCAAACATTTAAAAAATTTTTAAAACTTAAAAAGGATCTTAATAAGAGATAATATCCCAAAAAAAGGGGGCCCCTTTTAAAAAAAGTGACCCCAAATGGCTTTTTAAAAAAATCCCCCCTTTTGGGGTATAAAACTGATTAAAAAAAAAACTCCTTTTCCCCCACTATCGCATAAAAAAAAACGAAAATCCCCCCTTTTAAAAACCCAAAAGCCAAAACGGATGGGGGGTGTTTGCGACACCCAAAACCAAAAAAAGTAAAGGGGACCAAAGGGGGGGTACCCCAAAAAAAATCACAAATGGGGGTGGATCCCCTTCAGAAAAAAAAAAAGGGGGCAATGAAGTATCCCCCATGCGGAGTCTCGCCGAGAACCCCCTCTTTTAGATTACCCCAAAAAAAGGGGGGGGCCCCTCGCGACACAAAACCCCTCCCTGATGGCCCCCCAAAACTTGTTTTTTAAAACAGGGGTCGGGGGCCCAAGGGTCGTGCCAGGTTCGTAAGACCCACGCCCAAAAAACCCCTTTTTTAAAAACTAAAAACAGGACACCAGACTCGTTTTTCCCCGGGGCAGGTTTTCCCCCCCTTGGGGGTCCCAAAAGGGCCCCGGGGTTTTTTTTTTGGGGAAAACCAGCTGGCCAAAAAACCAGCAAAAGGGGGGAGCCGGGTGCTTAGTAAATTTTAATTTTTTAAAAAATTTTCTCATGTATCATTTGCACGGGGGGGTTCCAGGAGAAAAAGGGGGGGTTTGGGAAAAACCCAAAAAGGGGAAAAATTTTATGGAACCCTTTTCAGATGAGGACAAAAAGGGGACTATTTTTGGAAAAACAAAACCCCAAAAAATTTTTAAAAAAGGAAAAAAATTCAGCTGTAAAAAACGGGTTTTTATTGGGGGGAAAAAACCCAAATTAAAAATTTTTATTTTTTCCCCAACAAAACAAAAACCCCACGGAGGCCAAAATTTTTAAAGCCATCATTTTAAAATTTTGCAAAAAACCCTGAAAGCGAGTGGGGGGGGGGCTCTTTAAAAAGGGCCCCTAATATAAAAAATTTTTGGGGGGGACCCTTTTTGGAAAAATTGGAAAAAAACAAAATGGCATTTCTTTTGGGGGGATCTTTTTCCCCGGGAAAAATTTTTACCGGTGATGGGGGGGTACCCTTTTGGGGGGGAAAAAACCCACCCCCTGCCCAAAAAAAGGGTAGCATCCGGATCCCAACCGGCCTTGTATTTAAAAACCCCCTTTAGTTTCATACAAGACAGGGGTTTTTGGGGGATGAAACACAGGGCGGTAAAAAAAATTTTTTGGGCCCTTTTAAATTTCCCCAAATTTTGAAAAAGTAAGATCCCCGGGGGTTTAAGGGGGACCCCCGGTAAAAAAGGGGGCCCACCGGCGTCAGCCCCAGGTGCGGGGGGGTGGGGGGGAAAAAAAAGGGGAAACCAAAACCCCGTTTTAATTCCATCCTTTCACCTTGACTCCCAAACCCCCCAGGGTTTGGGGAAACCCCCTAAAACAAATCCCAAAAACAAGTTTTAAACTCACCAAGGCTCATAAGGGGCATAAAGGGTTTTCCCCAAAACCCCACCCCAAGAGCGACCCACTCCCCCAACTTTTAAAAAAAATTTTTAAAGCTTTTAAAAAAACCTCGCTTTTTAAAAATTTTTAAGTGGGGGATACAACTTATTTTAAAAAAATCGAAAAAAAACCCCGGGGGAATCTTAAGTCTCGGAAACAGGTAAAACAAGGGGTTTTCAAATTAAAATTTTTTGGGGGGGGGGGTGTTTTTCCCTTTTTAAACTAGGGGGAAATTGGGGGAAAGTGGGGCTTGGGCCCAGAAAAATGAAAGCCATTACGAGATGCCCAAAAAACCCCTAGATGGTTTACAGCGATTTTTATCATTCGTTCACCCTTTTTGGGACTTGATGAACCCCCCAAAAAATTTTTCTTTTGTCATCCCCAAAAAGGCACAACGAACGGGAAACGCACACTTTTTTCTACAATTCAAATTTTTTCCCCAATAGCGAACAATTTTACAGCTCAAAGGACGCCCTGGGGATCCCATTTTCCTGAATAAAAGCATCGGATAAAAATGTTTTTTTTAACCTTAAAACCCCCAAAATGTCTATCTGAATAAAATTAGCTAAAAAATAGGGGGGTTTTTCCCCCGGGAAAACCCCCCAAATTTAAAAAAGGGTTTTTTTTTCGATTTTTTTAAAACCCCTGTTGGAAAAATACGCATTCCTTTTTAAAAAAAAAAAAAAAAGCCCAAAAAAGCTGTTTAGGAGAAAGGCCCCACGAAAACAGTCCCCAAAGGGGGGGCGAGAAAAAAACCCTCGTGGATTGGGGTTTTTTTTGAAAACCCCCTTGAATATTTTTTTAGCAATTGCGGGGATTCTAAAACCACCCTAAAAGTCGTTTTTTTTTATCATTTTTTCTAAAAAATTTTTCATACACAGCTAGTTTAAAAGGGGGTCGGTTAAACTAGTTTTGGGGTAATTTTCCTTTTCCATTTTTATATATTGGGAAAAAAGGTTTTTTTTCCTCCACAGTTTGGGTTTTTTTTTTTATTTTTATTCCCAAACCCCCAAAATTTTAAAAAGGAAAAGGGAAGCCCGTTTTCCCCCCCGGGACAGTTTTGGGGGAACATTTCGTAATGGGGTATCATTGGGGCCAAACTTTTTATTGGGGCCGGGGCCCCCCGGGAAAAGGGGGATAAAGTAAGTTCCTCTTTAAAAAAAGGGGGGGTTATAATCCCCCCCGGGGGTTTTGGGCCAAAAATTTTTTAAAATAAGGGCCCCCTTTTTTGCTCCCCTTTTTGCACCGCGAACTCGTTAGAGTAACTCCCCATTGCTAGAAATAGCGGCGAACATTTTTAAAAACCCAAAAAAATTGGCGACCCCCAAAGGGAGGAGGGGGAAATTTAAAACCCTTTGGGGGTGAGTTTTTGGGTTTTAAATTTTTTAAAAAAAAATTTTTTCCCACTAAGAAAATTTTAAGTGTGATCCCAAAACCCCTTTTTTTTTGAGAATGGAAAATAGTAAGGGTGAAATAAAAATGTCTTCCAAAAACCCTTTTTTCTTCTTGCCCTTTCTCGGGGAAAATTTTTTTGGGTTTGCTCTATTTTGTATAAACAGGGGAATTTTTTCCAGATTCTTTCCCCCGGAGGGGGGGCGAAAAAGATACGCAGGGCCCCTTTGACGGGGTTTAAAATAGCCACCCCGGGGACTCCTCGTTCCACCGGGGGAAAAAGGAGGGTTTGGGGGCGGGTTTGGCGAGGATTTAGGGAAAGGATGCCCTCCGGGCCGGGCCCCCATGACCGTTTGAAGTAAATTCCCCCGCCTTAACCTTTTACGCCCCCCCTCGGGACGGGTTAAAAATAGTTCCGCCGTTTAACCCCCCGCTTGTCGTAAGAAGCACAAAAAGGGGGAGGCTTCTGTGCAGGACTTTCCTCGTGGGGGACAAACCCCATCCTATATTTTTCCCCCTTTTACATCATTTTCTTTTCCTTCACTTTCCACCCTTTTTTTTCACTTTTTCCCCCTTCGCTTTATCTATCCTTACCTTTTTCCTTTCCCTTTTTCCCCCCCCCCGGGTTTATCCTGCACAGAGGCCTTTTGGCCTTTCCGTTGACACCTTGGCAACTAAACCCGGCTTTCCTGTTTATTATAGGATACCATGCTTTGAGCTCCCCGAAGGGGGGTGGGGCCGGTTTTTAAAACCTTTGTAAAGGGCCTTAGGGATGACAATAACCGGGTACCCTAAATTTGAGAAAAGATCGGTTGGCCGTTCATGAGGGCCCGGAAATTTAAAATTTTGGGACTTTCCCAAAACCCACTTGCTGCGATGACCTCTCTCTCGGGGGAGCCAAAGGGGAAGGTTGTCATTGGGCTAGCGTCGCATAGGGCCCCTCGTCGGGGCAGTTTTTAAAAGGGCCATATTTGGTTTTTTTCCAACTTTGGGGGGAAACCCCGGGTTTTACGATTTCCCAGTATTGTTTAAATTTTTTCCCCAAAAAAGGGATGGCCGACAACATTGTCGCCGCGGCAAACCCTACTTTTCCAAAACCCCCTGGCAAACTCACTGCCCCCCCTCGCAGGGTCGTAATATAGATAAGAGGGGGGAAACGGGTTTAAACCGCCAACCCTTTAATTGAAAAAATCCAGGAAGTTGGGAGGCCCCAGCCCCCCTTCCCCCGGGAATGTCTCGAATTGGGTGATAATGAGAACCTCAGGCGTGGGCAAACCCCTTTGTCCTCGAAAGAGGGAAAAATGGAGCTGCCGAGTCTGGGGTTTCAATTAAAAACCCGCGCGAAAGGCACGATTATGATCCAGACGGAAAAAAGACCTTCAGACAAAGAAAATAAGGCAATAACTACAATACCGTTGAGCCCCCCCGAAACATTTAAAAAGGGAAGGTGGAGCCGCCAGGTTTTCCCCAAAGTTTGCAAGGGGGTGGT